>DWQD01000069.1:0-11234 GCA_018252415.1 Jalmenus evagoras | reverse complement strand
TTTTCAAATAATACTTTATCTCAATAAATATTAATTTTGTGATTTTTTTTTCTTCGCTGTGAATACATCTATTCTTTGATGACTCACTATTTTCTTAAGACGAATGAACTATAGTTAGCATAAAGTTAGGATAGTTAGGATTAGTTAGGATTACGAACTGTACGCTGTACAGTGTACAGTGCGTTCAGAGTTATTTTACCTCTGGCCGAGAAGTAAAATAACTCTGAACGGATTGTACTTAGTACTTTTGTGATAACTTCCTTGTTTAAAATTTATCCCGAAAAGGGAAAGCCATAACTTAATTTTCTTACCTTTTTATAAAAAGTAGACACTGGCAAATATTTGATACTTATTGCCACCAAAGAAAAAAAAGTTAAATAATTTATTTTTTTTTGAATTTAAAATTCACGATTTTATTATTTGCGTTAAAAGTTTATTTTATTGTAATGAAATTATCTATTATTAACGTAATGTTAATAATATAATAATATTACCTATATAGTTTATGGTTCTATGTTTTAATTTAGCGGACGCATGAAAATGAAAACACTGTTTAATATTTATGTCAGTTTCTCTAGTCTATGCATTAATAGTATGGTGGTCGATAACGCAATATTTGTGTGAATTGTTTGGTAAATTAGGCGGGAAGTTGCTTTCGACATAATATAATAACAATGAGTGTTGCTGAAGATGTATTAAAAATTCAAAAAAAGCTAACAAAGATGACAACAGATGATGGCACGGTACGAGCCTTTAATTAAACTACAATTTTACCGGGCATCAGGACGAACGCCACACAATTATTATGCCGAATAAATTCTAAAACGTTTTATAAAGTTTTTCTTTCTTTTATGTTATTTTTAACTGGTCACAAATGTTTGTTATTTAATTTTATATCACTTAGCAAAAGATTTTTATATGTTCTTTTGTACATAATACCAATCCAATTTTTTGTTTTAGGGCCAAGAAGAAGCTTTGGAACTTTTGAAAGCCTTGCAAACAATGGCAATAAATTTAAATGTCCTCACAGATACTAGAATAGGAATGACCGTAAACGCATTACGCAAATCCAGCAAGGATGAAGAGGTTATTTCTTTATGCAAGACATTGATAAAGAACTGGAAAAAGTTTTTATCACCTGCACCAGCTAAAGACTCAGGCAGCTCTTCCAAATCTAAAAAGGACTCTAGCAAGGGGAAAGATAAAAAGGATGAAAAAGAAAAAGACAAAAAGTTACCAGCATCATTCCCACCACAATCGAACACCACCGATGCTGTAAGACTTAAATGTCGAGAGCTTCTGACACAAGCTCTGAAAACTGATAGTGAAAATCCAAACTCTTGTGGAACTCCAGAAGAACTTGCCGAAGAATTGGAGGAATGCATTTTTAACGAATTTAAAAATACTGATATGAGATACAAAAACAGGGTACGATCAAGAGTGGCCAATTTAAAAGACCCAAAAAATCCAACACTACGGACAAATTTCCTTAATGGTGTTATATCTGCTGCTCGTCTTGCTAAAATGACTCCCGATGAAATGGCCAGTGATGAAATGAAAAAACTGAGAGAGAAATTCATCAAAGAAGCCATTGATGATGCACAGCTGGCCACTGTTCAGGGTACAAAAACAGAGATGCTTAAATGCGGTAAGTGCAAAAAGAAGAATTGTACTTATAACCAACTTCAAACAAGAAGCTCTGATGAACCAATGACTACCTTTGTTCTTTGCAATGAATGCGGTAACCGTTGGAAGTTCTGTTAAGACTGCTTTTATTGGATTTATCAGTGTATTCATTTACACTCGCTCAGAGTCGTGACTTGATAAAGCATTTTGTCATAAATCTGATTTTGGTGAATGACTTTTTTTATATTATAGTATATATACAAAACTGATCCAAAATAAACATGAATAGTTCATAATTTTTTATTCTAAGCTAATATTTGTCGTAAAATATAATTATTTCCTGTCTTAGAAATAAACTTGCAGTCCTTTAAACAATCCCTTATTAATTAATATGTAAAAGCTTAATCAAGCTTATAATTAAAAAAAAATATGCTGTTTACCAAAACAGCATATTTTTTCCCATTTTAGTAAATTGTTTTGTGCAATGTTGGTTTGGTTAAAGGTCATGAAATCAAAATGGAAATTTCTCTATCGCATTGAAGTATATTTGTTTTTATATTTACTTATACTTTATATTTATTTATGTATATTTTCAAATTTCAAAATTTTCAGATTCCTAGAATAATTAGAATAGCAATTTAGAGATAGTCATGTAATGATATCATAAGAATTTCTCATAAGGTGTACTTACCTACGTTTATTATGATGTCCATGCTCATGTAGAAATCCATAGAACCTAGACACTGGTTATCCAGATTTATACTGTATTTCACATTCTCATTTTTGGTAAACGGTTTTGAGCGCACAGTAATAGATAACATGTGATATGACCATTCCTGTTCATGTATATATCATGCATCCTTGTTAATTGTTTTTGATTGAAAGTCCTTATAATCAATTTTATGGTAAAATATATTTACTATAAAATTGATCATAAGGATTTTCAGTTATCTACACTAGGGGCACCTATTAATCCAGATGATCAGGGTTTCACTGTATAACTATGTTTAGTGAGGCATTTATCAACCATTATTTTGCTATATCATCAAATTGGCTGCAAAAATGGATTTATGATAAAGACTAACGGTACTGTGTTCTATATGAAATAATAAATTTCACTCTTACTATTATGTATGATATTGTTTTTCATTTTTAATGTAATGATGATTATGATTAAAATCATGCTATGTAGAAGGGAATTATAATATAACTAATAAATTAATTGCTTAAAGTGACAAAATTTGTTTTAACTCCCTAACAACCTAATTATATCCAGTTTCTTAATAGCTGATTAATTTGTACCAAGTTATCTTTATTTGTCTGTGCTTTTAAATTAAAAGTAAACACTATCTAAATAAAATGGAATAAAAAAAAATCTTCACAATAAAATATATTTATTATCACTATTTATTTACAATAACAGGAATGTGTCCTCTTGGACATATTGGAATCATACATAACTGATACATCATGTTACTTTACTATCAACATTTTGGGTAAAACATGTTCTATCAACTCTTAAATAGTTTTTCCGTATTGATTTTATTGTCATCTTGCTGAAAAATTTTCAAAACAGCTTTTATCGATAGTGCTTGAAATTAGTGTTTTCCACTAATATATTTGAATTTTTAAAGACAATATACCTAATTTATATTTTGCTAGCAACAGTCTAGATTAAAAAAAATTAAGCTAAATAAATATATTGTTGCTTAATTTTTTTAGGTTTATAATTAGAGTTGCAATTTTTTTATTGTAACGAAGATGAAGCAAATTTTGAGATGTTCTGTGGTATGGTTACTGGTTAACAAAATAAAAATTAACTATATTAAAGTAATAATTTTAGATGTTTTTTGTACTAATAAACATCTAAAATGTTCACATTTAACATAATTATACTATTTCAGAATTTTGACCTGTTACACCTTACAACAACATCCTAGATTTTTTAAAATCATCTAGTTAGCTACGAATGCTATCCAAATATACATATTATCTCAATACAATATTGGAACATACTAGTCAATCGCTTGGAATGCTAAATTTTAATCATTTTTGTTAAATTCTTTAAAATGAAATGTTTATAATCGTGTACTTGAATCTTTTTCAATGTACTCCAAAACAATCGAATGTTTGTTCATTTGAGTGGGATTTGCTTATGATGGCCACAATACACCTCCCACTTTAAACGAGTAAATATATTTATATATTGATTTTGGTTGCATAGTATTTCAGAACAAATATTAATAAAATTATAGTTGATACGTCATGTCCTATATGTATATTACTTTTTTAATTTTTCTAAGATTTGTTGCTTTATTAAGATTAAGATTATTTTTAAGATCATTTCTTAAAAGAAAAGTGAGACCATTATGAGTCTGTCCATTTATCAGTCATTAATGTTTCTACATAAATATTTAATAATTATTTAGCAAATAATAAATAGTTTTGATATCTTTTACGTCTCGTCTTTAGCTGTACTCTCAGTGCTCGATCGCGTTACTATGGAACGTATAGAATTATGAACAGCGCCATCTATTACTCGATAGCCAAATCTTAATTTCTGCAATGGACATAGTAACGCGATTGAGAAACAAAATCCTGGGCGCACTGGCTAAAATGAATAATTATGCATGTTAGAATTTACTTCAATACATTTTGTAACAACTTATAGGTAATTTATACCTATACTGTACTATGTATTTTCTGTACTTAAAGCTATAATTATGTATAAGCTTAACATCACCCATCGCTGGTTTGATTATTTAATGGTTTACTTTCTAAAACGAAAATTACGGTTTTGCTTTACAGTATCTCAAATAAGTACTTAGCTATATAGAATATATAAACCGCTTCTATGATAATCTCAGTCGGCTACTATGATGTCTTCTAACGATTTCCTATATAAGCCCATAGGCACTAACATTGTTATAATTACATAATTTATATTCAAACACATAGTATAAACAAAGTCATATTGACCAGAAAATTTATAACCTAATATGGCAAAATTACACTTTGGTGTAAAATCAGTTAAGATTTTTTTTGAGTGTATCTACATTTGTACCTGAATTGCCAAAAGTGGTTTCTGGTTCTGTTAAATCAATGAATCATTTACTCTATTATCTATTATTACTCTACTAAAAGCTCACCAGTATCGATTTTTACCAATATTTTATCCTCGTTGGTGACTTGTGGTGTATTTGTAACGTCTAACTTGAGATCAACAGCAACAGAAGGTTCTTCATCTTCATCCTCAATAATTTTTTTGATAGTAAAAGTAACATTTTCATTAGCTATAAAACATTCAGGATTTACATGTTTTTGATACGAAAAATGAGTTTTTAGATGTTCACGAAGAAAATGTGATTGAACTACTACTAAATTACAATAAGAACATTTTTGGTTACCACTACTCCTAATTATATCACGTTCGTCGTGTCTTCTAGAGTGATTGCACAATGCATCTTGACGTTGATTTGTATAAGGACATAACAGACACAAATGCAATTTACGCTCTTTTACAGGCGAAGCGTCAGTGTTTTCTTTCATTGAGTTTTCAATGGAGCGTCTACGCTGTAATAGGCGTAGCGTTTGTTGATCGCTTATTGAAAATTGTTGAAAGTCTGTGCGCGGGGGCCTTTTTGGCATAGTTTTAATTGCTAGTTTAATATTGTCAGTACCATCTTCTTGCCTGTTTTCTTGATTTTCTGCGTCCGTTTCTGCATAACCGTTAATAATTTTCTTTCGTTCTGCTTGAGCTTCATCATTCATCTGGTGTTTTCTCATGTGTTGTACATAGTTAGCGTAATATTTGACCGAGTAATCGCATAGCTCACATTTATATCTTTGTTTTGACCCATGCAGTGATAAATGAATTTTGTATTGTTCCCTTTTTTCGAAGGCTGATGGGCATTTGTGACATTTGTAACGTTTTTCTTTTTGGCGACCATTCTTCAAGTATGTCGGGTATATAAATTCTGGATTACCATGCATTAAATATCCAAATTGTGGATCAGCTTGCAACACTGGCGGGAAGTGATCATTGGGTTTCACTAATTTGTCTTTATCGGTTAATACTCTTTTTTGAGCTTCTGTTTTTCTTTGAAAGAGATCGGTGCCTGATAAAGGAATTTTATAGTCTACGTCGTCTCCAGAATCATAATCTGCACTCGGCGGAGGCTTATTTGCATTTTCATGTAACAATTCATGTTTAGCTAAGTTGCCAACATTTTTTACCGCATAAGTGCACTTTCTGCATTTGTATTCACCATCTCCACCATGTAATCCCATATGATAATTGAGTGCAGAATTTTTAAAGAATTTTGCTGGACATTCTTTACAGTTATATTGTTTAGGGGTACTTTTGACCTCATTGGATTTCTTATAATAATGTTCATTTTTCTTTTCGGGATTCGCAGCTACCCATGTTATTCCAGACGTGAGAGGACAATGGACAAACTGTAACTTAGGATCTTTGTACAACGGATGTATTTTATGAACAAATTTAAGCATTTTTGATCTTGTGTTGTACTCATCCGTGTGAACAAAGTTATGCGAGTTAAGATCATTTTCTTGTGGCACCGAGAATTCGCAGCTTTTGCATTTGTAAGCAAAACTCAAATTGAAACTATGAAATTTATCGTGACCCCTTAATTCCATCTCGTCAAAGAACCTGGCTGGACATTTTTGACAAAAGAATAATGTTTTTATTTCCTTATTTTCGTTAAGTGTAGCATCTTCCCTTTGATGGTCTTCGTGTTGATCATCAGCTTGATTAAGTCTGTCTTTTTCAATAACTTCCCTTAATTTCGCAATCTGTTCCTCATCCGATACATCAAGCTCTACTGGGCAATAAATACGACCATATATTTCACCGTGTGTTTTGGAATGCTCAGCTAATTTGCTTCTGTTATCACACGTAAATTTACATTCTAGGCACTTATAAAACGAAGCTTCGCTGTTTTCAAATTTTATACAGTGAATATCTTCATGATTTGGAATTTTACATTTTTGAGAATTAACATACGAACAATACCGACATTTGTACATTTTATGGAATTCATTTTTGGCAGAAACCCACACATATGGAATTTCGTTTAGATTAAATGAAAAATCCATAGTTTCTTCGAGTGGTGTTTCTATCTCCATATCCATGTCGAATTTCTTTGAAATGATTCCGTGTACTCGCATGTGTTGGTGCAGTAAGTGCCTTTTAGAAACACTGTAATTGCACTCGGGACATTTATATGGAGTGTCAGCGGATATACGGTGAAATTGTTCGTGGTACATATACTGGGATTTACTATTGGTTTCATATGGGCATTCATTACATTTGTGACGTTTTGTACCATGTGCAACAGTTACAGAACCTATTTGTTCAGGCAATGGTGACTTAGAATCGGTCTTAGACATATAATCATCAGGTTCAGTAACACCATGTAAAACTAAATGCTGCGCTAATTCTAGTTCGTCCTTGACAAAGAAAGGACAATAACTGCATTTGTACATAGAGTGTGGTGACGGCTGGTGTTGTCGTTGGTGCATAAGTATTAGGTTTTTATCGCTCGATTTAAATGGACACTTTATGCACGATTCTACATTGGCTTCATTTGAAACTGAATTTGGATCGGGTTTTGTTTTAACAGTTGTGATGACTTTAATAACGCCGTCATGCTTCAACCGACAGTGCCTCTGAAAATTAAATTGAAAACGTTAATTAGTATCAAACTTTTCAATAGTAATAGTGTAAAAAGGTAAGAGTTCACAAGAAATTCAAAAATTTTTCAGTATTACAAATTCTTAATTCGATTTCATAGAGAGCTTAATCACAATATTAGCAAAACTTAAATGCTCTTGAGTGAAGTTGAAGTACTTATACTGCGCAGGTACCATCGTATGTAAAAAGTCTAATAATGCTAATCTGCTCAGTCTAGCAATTACAAGCAAATCGTCTCAATGAAAATCTACTTGACGATCATTGAGAGAGAATCATGTTCAACATTGAACGATAATGGGCCAATAATGTTTATCAAGATAGGCATTATATTACCTATTATGTAATAGGAACCCTCATTTCCATGTCACTTATAAATACCTAAATATTTGAGAACAACTCCAGCTCAAAAATAACGTAAGATCCTATGTTACAGATACAAGGCAAAGGAAGAAATTTATATAAAAAGGTATAGACCTATAACCCCGGTAAAGACATAAATATTCATCACTATACGTCTGCTTTTGGAGTGTTTCGACCCTGCGTGCGCGACCTCTAGTAATAGGAGCCCGCTACTAAGCATTGAAATAAAACTAAATTAGTCCTAAATAAAATATAAATTAGTTCTTGGTACCTACTCAAAGACAAAAGTGGTAATTTGATGTCATAATACTGTTTAATTTTTTTTTACTATCACGTGGGCGTTGAACTTTTTACCCATGTATCATATAAGTTAATATTCAAAATACTAACCTGAATAACGTGTTTCCAATTCGATAACTGATTACAGTGTCCACACCGATATGCCAAATCAGCTGGATCTACTACATTTTCCAGTTTTTTACTTTTGTCTTCTGATTCATCTGGTTTGGAGTGTTCACGTACATGTTCAAGCAATGCATCTCTAGACGTATCCCTGTAATATTATGTATTGTAAATATCAATTATTTTTATGATTTATTACACTAGGTAACCCGTGCGAATACTTCGGAAAATAAAATATAATTTTTTTTTGAAAACATTAATTTTAAGATGATAACGTATTTTTCGCCATTTGAGAAAAAAATAATTTTCAAAATCGCGCATCAACCATTATTACTTTGATAGAGTATTAAGGTAGATATAACGACAAAAAACACCTTACAATATACAGAGGTAATCTACATATTTAGTAAAGTAGAAAAACACACTTACTTGTAGTTACATTTTTTACATTTCCACAAAGTCTTCTTAGGTTTTTTAGAATCTAACAGTCTGCTGTCGGCTTCAAACTTATTTTCCATTGCATATGTTTGCAGGTTTAATGGTTGCATATCGTACGCAGTGTTCATATTATCAATATCATTAAATGATTCATCATCTATAGCTCCATCATTTGCTGCATTTTGGTCAATGTAATGAAATTCGTTTTCCCCATTTTCGTTTAAAACTGATATAGCTATAAATCTGTTGTACTTGCTATAGTTACGTCGTCCAGTTTCATCAGTCATAAGGACTTTTGCTTCAGTATGCTCTGGATCTCGAGCAGATTTTAACTTTATATGTTTAGTAATATCCCATCTCCAATTTGATTTATATTTACATAGTGAACATTCGAAAGGTTTTTTATTTAAATGCCCAACTATATGAACATGAAATCTTGAAGCAGTTGATGCCCAAAACAAACAATGTGGACACTTAAAGACTTTTTTACCTGCCGCTTGACTTGGGGACAAGTTCATAGCTTCATTATCATCGACAATTTCAGCTTCGAAGCTTTTATGGTCTGGAAGCGTAGAGTCATCGTTTATTCTTATATCTAATGGAGTTTCAAATTTATTTGCATTTTGATGTATATTATTCCAAACAAAAACTACATTCTCCATTGGATGTGGCTCAGCATCTTTTTCCGTCTTAATATTTACCAATCCATTCGTGTCGGGACCGTTTGAGTCTATTTTATTTTCTGTAACAGATCTTTGGTTTTGACCACATGTTTGCATATGAATGTACAGGTCTGCGCTTGATTTACAACGATGTCTACAATTTTGACACCTCGTAGACCCTAAATTTGAAACTGACGTATTTAACTGCGTTCGGTTGGCCTGAGGTAAACAATTTTTTTCGTGGACTGATTGTTCCGATAAGCATTTACTTTCGAAACCACAATTTTTACATATCAGCCCCTCTTTTCCAGTTTCAGTCAACAATCTTTCTTTTAATCGATCAAAGAACGATTCATTTTTCTTTCGATTTAAAACTTCCTTTGGTCCAGAGTTATTGGCAGGTGTTATATTGATATCATTCGGTAAATGATCATTTTTCCTGTTAATGTTCAAATCTGTGGGTTCTGGTGTAGAGCTTTCTTTGAACTTTTTAGCTGGTGGTTCACCGGATGTTGATTTTTGATTCGGAGTTGAAGTTGTTAAAGGAATCAGTTGTGGGATCGGTCTTGGTGCTTTTCTGCTATCTTTTTGACTTTTATTATCGTCTAAGTTAACATTAACTGAAGATCCATGGGATTGCTGTGAATGTTGGCTGTCTTCTTTATTTATCATTTCAGAGGTTGTAGCTTCATTAGAGTCACTTTGGCACCCAGTCATTTCGCTTTCGAGTTGTGTATACTGAAGACCCATATCCTGGAAAAATAAATAAATACTTTAGTATATTTGTAAGTTTTTGAGTATTTATATGATGTCTAAAATAAGAAGATAGATCCTTGGATCTCTGTTTAAAATGACACGGAGATTGGAGTTTATAAGTGACTTTGTAAGTATATAAAGTGCTGAATGAATTATTCATTAGATACTACGTCCAAAATATTTTAACCATAATACGTTAACGACTTTTTGAAATATCCGATATTTATTGCTAGTTCGTACCCAACCTTACACTGTGCATTGTTTTGGCCAGTTTTTTTTAGATTGTATTTGAGCTTTGTCATTTATAATATTCTGATAATATCAACCATACTTTTAATATTTAGTATACAATTAAAGAAATATTTCTTTATTATTTCTATCATCACTTGATAAGATATTCCGGCTTAGAAGATTGACGATCTAATCGCCCACTTGATAAACAGCAATGATGTCTCATAGTGACAATGGGATATACCTGTGGCTAATTAATAATGGTGGATCAATTTGTATTAGCTAAGTAAATAAGAGGTTACTTGTACTTAGCTTTAAAATTGCAAAACTACCAGCTCACTTTGGCAATAATGAGCATGTATTCCTCTCAAAAAAAGAATGACAAAACTATAAAATGATCGTAATTAACTAATCCTAATGTTGCGAATTTTTTTGTACATTGGGTACAAATAAAAATATTTTCTTTTTTTCTTTCTAATCTTAAGTGAAACCCTAATAGAAAAAAGCCTATTTTGTCTTCAGGCCACGGAGATCTGTCGATTGTCGTATTATTTAAAAACATTTAATTTATACTACGTACTGAATTCTGTAATCAATTATTATATAGTTTTCCGACAGTGCAATTTCTGAGAAGGCGAAGAGCAACAGGGTCGTCGGTGACTCATATTTCTCAATTTGATGTTAAAAAAAGCGATGGGGCGTGGCACGCGATGTAAGATTTTTTTTCACCCTAAAACTAGCTAAGGGATTCCAAAACCGTCAAACGCACGTAGCTCGTACATCGAACAAAGGACTCACAAAGACGATTTATTAGGCTTTGTGACGGATCTGTTTCATAATGACAGAGAGGTAGACTTAAATACGAAGCAAGGTTTTATGACTGATCTGTCTCATGGTTACAATGAGATAGACTTTAGTATGTAAGTAAGAGACAACAAATGACGGCAAGATAACCTAAGCAGATAGAGGGGATCGGTGTGCTACTTAGCTTCATCATCATCAGCCCGTATCAATCCACCGTTGGACATAGGCCTCCCTCAATG
>DWQD01000068.1:0-11255 GCA_018252415.1 Jalmenus evagoras | reverse complement strand
ACCGTCACACGTCCAAGAAGAGGCTGACAAAGGCGGAACGATAAGACCAATGACACGTATTTCGTTACTGTTGTTATAAGTCTATCTCATAGTAATAGTGAGATAAACATCGACATTAAGCATCGGTTCCACAAAATGATGGAGAGATAACCATTCGTGACTAGTTAGGTAAATACGGGAAATCAGCGATTGCCTATCCCCAAATTAAGCGTGGTAATTATGAGCAAGTACCTATCAAATGAACTACAATACTTCATTGCTGTGACATTCATTGAGAGTAGCCCATGTCCAATTAGAATTAGGCAATATGAAACTTCCTATAGCAACTAAAAACAATCTGTTTCAAACAAGGGGACATGCTCAAGTAAATAAGCATCAAACCTTCGCATTAGCATTTCTTTTCAAGAAGGCTAAGCTATTGTTTTTTCACTCTTTATTTTATTATACATGAGTATTTAATTATAATAATAACTAGGACAGAAATAAGTCAGAATGTGCTTAGAATATTTAAAAAGACCCCAACGAAAATTAGAGTAATTTTTTGTATCTTTCACGAAGTAATCTGAGTATAAGTGATTCTTATAGGAATATATTCTATAAAGCATACGTCTGATGGCACAATTCTCACAAATCGTTGGTTGACCTGAATAGCGAGTGTTGCGAGAGCCTCGCACCGCCCGTCGACCTGCAAGCCTTGTGCAATTTCACCACTAAGCCTGATGGACTGACGTTGAATATTGTTTTTGCAATTCAAAAGAAATAAGAAGATAGCATTACTTACTATGCTGCGTATTCCTTTTTTACTTTTATTTTAGATTTTACTTTTTGTTTTTGTCATTAACAAATATCTGTAGGTAGTAATCTTATATACCAAACATTATACCATTGAAAAATATCATTACTTGATCAAAAAAACATTGAAGCGCTATATTTTTTTTTTTTCTCATATTTTACAATTTTGACCTACTAATGTCTATTCAAAATTAAACTAATCACTTGCCTGTTTATTAATAACTCCACTATTTAAGATTAATTTGCGGAATTTAAAACATGTTAAAATTTATTCCGTATTTACAGTTATTGAATCTTATAATATTTTAATATATTCGTATATGGTTGACCCTTACAATGTTTTCGAATATATGAATCTCAAGTTCAGGTTTTGATATATTGTAAAAAGCTGGATACAATAAGTTTTGTAAATTCAACTATGGTTTTGTAATAAATAATAGAGACAAGGGTGGTTTGTATAAAATTGTCTGTGCGCAACTGTATCGTGCGTTTCGACATAAACGAGCGTCGTCGGTGGGGTGCGCTGCGCAAGCTCCGTTTCATAAGACGCCTCGCTCGACCTGTCGCAATGGACTACCCAAATGTGACCTGAACACGTATCATGTTACACGTCCTTAGTTATGTATGCCGAATTTACTATGGTGATGTGGTCATACAAAACATCATTAACTTGCGTAACACATATTGTTCCTTTAAACATTATTTGATTTTAATACCTTTACTGCCTCCACTCCAACTTTATCAAGCGCATCTCAGAAATGCCTTCTAATATTTTCACGCTCTATCCACAAACAATGAGCTTTACTGTCTATGCAGGAGCCAACTCATTTTATTTTTGTATAACCGCATAGATACTGCAATGCGAACTGTACCTTAATCAACAATCAAAATACTTTGATAACCTATCGTAGACACATAGTTGCATTTTTAAGCAGTCTATTCTGCTTTAGACTGTGGGAACAAAGCAATTATTTGCCCCATATGCTTTTTAGTTTCCCTGTTATAATAGGGTTTTAATTGAAATTGTTTGAATTAATAAAAAGATGATTGTTGAAGATCGTCTCATACACGTGTCTCGATGCAGAACTGGCATTCATAATTTGTTCCCCTTTGTGGCCACTGGTAGCGCAGCGGACCGAGATCGACAAATAATGATTGTTGTTTCACGGCCCGTTGCGCACTGTGTGCACGTCACCTTACGTAATCTAACGCCATTGCCAATTCACACTAGAAAACTTACATTATATTTCATAAGCTTTAATTTAGTATGCAAAAATTTTTTTTACAAATATATTGGAGTGGGGGTTATGTTTTGTTCAATAGTATACCAAAAATACATTCAATAAAATTAAAAGCAATCATATATTTCTTAATACTGCTTGAAATAAATTTAACCCGTATTTAACCGGTTTTGTTCTATAAAGCAGCTGCTAAATTGCAAAGGGTACAATTTCCCCCGATATCGTCATCAGCAAATTCATGTAGGAATCAATTTCTGTTTCACTTCTTATCAGAAAGTTATAATAAATTATTTTCATATTAAAATAGCTCCCGTTTAGCATTTCGCTTATATGTGAAATAGTGTTGTTTTTAGGGAAGAGTTTTTAAGAACATGCCTTAGAAGACAGTCAATAGTAGAGGAACGCAGACTGTGCGTGTCAATCAATGCGCGAGGGTCAAGCTAGTAGGCTGCGACAGATGTTAGATCACACAATAAAAACGCGCGTGTCAGCCGACTATTTCGGCTCGCTGCCTTGACCTGAATTAAGTGTTTCGACAGAGTGGCCTCGCACACCGGGCCTTTCTATTTTTTAGGTATTACCTGTCTTATTATTACGACTGTTCAAGGGGCGCCGCCATCTTAAAAATTATTTTTGTGTACAAACACTTTACACACACTATGACATAATCATATGTTAACTTTATTTTCTCTGTATTGAATTAAATTCTTTGCTCTATATTAACAGTCTCATCGGAAATAATGTGTAAAGCATAGTATGACTTAATCTTAATTCTTAGCTAATATCTTATTAGAATCCAGTTATGTTTTTAATATTCTCTTAAATGTAGTGAGATCTTGACACAGTTTGGTAGATGATCGCGGCTGATGATTTATCTCCCTAGTGTTGTAACGATCGGTGCTATCTGGGCGCGCGATCGAGTACGTGCGGGCGGTCGGTCGCGCTCGGCTTGCGTCGGCTCCGTTCGTATCAAATAGTGCGGAGGAGTGGGGGCCGCTATCAGCCTTGACCAAGTTTCACCGACTCGTCGTTACAAGGAATGATCCCCACCTCTTCCCGTCCTTTCGGTACATACTATTTTTTATCTCGTTGACACGATTACTTCATTTGATGACCATGGCGCGTGTGCCAAGGTCGTATCTCTATTTGTTAAAGCTAAATTATTACTAGAAGTAAATATGAGTACCTAGTATTGACTGATTAGAAAAGGTACCCTAGAATTGAGAGACGTCGATGTGTAAGCCGACCTTGACTCATCTCTAACGGGCAATGACTACCAAAAATATGCTCATGGAATGGGAGATGAAATCTTACTAGCCAATAGACAAGCTGTGAAATAGATGCTTGTAATGCGTATTTGTGTGCTTTTGATTTGTAAAAATGACCTTGACCTTGATCCAGTTTGTTATAATAAATAGCTGACCTCGTTTACCGCATTATCGAATGCTATCGCGTGCTCATTATTATAACATTAGAATTTCGAAGATTAAACGCATTGGAAATATAAACTGTTTCAAAATAAAGCTCTACATTATTGATTGTATGTTGTTACAATACCAAAATACTATGGAAGATGAATATTTAATAGACTCGAATATTTTTCAAAATTTTAGGAATGAATAGCTTAAAAAATCTTTACACTCTTTATTTTTTTCCCTAACCATTAAAGATCAATTTGTTTTCTATAACGTAATGACATAAACCCTGTAATGACAGATGTGTATTGTTGTATAAATAAATAAAAATAAAACATTATAGAGAATTTTGACTGCTATTTTGCGGCTGCCATAAATTTGCCTCGTTTACAAAGATATCTTTTGATGAATAACGTAATAATGTTAGTATAGAAATGCCAACGACGTAGAACGAATTTAGTCATGGAAAATTATCTAGTAGTGAAAAATTTTATCATAAATGAATTTTTCGTATCATACTTACGAATTGGGGAGTTCGTTAGTTTTTTAGCTAGAAACTGAAGTGTCTCTTCCTTTTTCTGTTAAAGTTCAAACTACAAAGTACAAGACTAAATAAATTTAAAAACTCTTAACGTCAGTATCAATTAAGCTGAATGCATCAAATCAATGCTAACAAATGAAAATTATGAACAACATTAATTGATCAATGAAAATTATATCACCACCAAGAAGATATAAACTACTTAAACTCAATATAACAAAAGTGATAACTATTAGAAATAAACGGAAATCATTCATGTCTGGGTGGCTTTAGTACATTAAGACAATATGTTATATTCTTTTCCATTCGTCAGAAAAGTGCATATAAGCTCTTGCAAAACATCCAAAAACATGAGCAAAAACTAAATTGGGACCATATTAGTGATCTGTTTCAATATATCACTATCAGCCTGTGTTTGTCTACTGTTAGCAATAGATCTCCGTCAATCCAAGTTGAACTGACTTCTTTACAGATATAATCATTCCGTCTACTTCGTGTCACCTACTAGAAGGAACCACTAACTCCGTTTTAGAACATTGCCTTACTACCTGTTACTTATTTTTCGGAGTAAGTGTTCGGTCCAATGCCACTTAACGTGATAATAGTTCGAGCTGTAACAACAAATTTAGTTCTTCTAATAATTATATTATTGATGACATAAAAGTTTCTACAGACATTAGTCATAACAAATTCTTGAATCAACTCTTTAAATGTAAACAGAGCTTATTTTAAACTAAACGTACGTAATACTCCTATGATTAATTTTGAGCTAAACTTTTGTAAATTTAAAAAATGTTGAAACCCTTTACCATGTACGAAACTTCATGAAATGGTCTGCAATACGAAACTGGTGGAATTGCACACAGCAACGTTCAAATCCGTTACGCTCAGCGTCTCTTTTGGTCACATAGCAGTGCCCTGTAATTGCGTCCTTATCGCACGAAGGCGCGCTGCTTACAATAAAAACGGGTTGTTATTTTTAACTCGTGGGTTGGGCGACTCGACAATTTACAGAAAGCCCGCTTCCGTCTCGGGCTTAGACTTACAATAAATTGAACAGTTTTCAAATATTGTTTATCTTAATTGTAAAAGTATGCGTAAAAGTATTGTACTGTTAGTTGTGTTGGTATTTTGGAATTCAGCCAATATCGTAAATATTTCACGAGTCTGGATACGAGGCCAGCGTCCTAAATTTTAAACTTATTTCGAAGATTTAACTTTATCTAAAATAATAGAACCATTTCTCATAATATGATTAAGTGATCATACAAAGTTCTAGCTTGATCCATATCGGAAACAGGTTTAAGTTTGATAAAAAAAAAAAACTCTTACAAACTGTCTTTGTCTTTTGTTTTACATACATATTGTATGAAAGACAAAGACAGCTAGTTGAATCAAGTTTTTTAATGTCTGCCTATAGAAATTCGAAAAGTATCTGATGCTAAAATTGCTGTATTTGATAAGTACTTACAAACTGTCATTTTTAAATATAAAGGTTTTAAAAATGTTTAGTAACTGGAAGACAATCTTTTATCATTAATTCCGTATATTGAATTCAGATTTCAATTTTCCCTCAACCCAAATAAACATTATGCAAATTTCATAAATATGCATATTCAGTCTAATGTGCGTAGGGGCGACGAAGGAATCTTCCTATGACATATAAACCATCGAACAAAGGTTAAACTTCGTACATCCCACACGAGACTAATAAGGGTGAATCGATTTGGCTTAATGTCAGGTCTGTCTCATGATGGCCGGGAATAGTCCTGGATATGAAGCGTCGGTCGTAGTAGATACAATAGATTGGTGAAAGGTAGCAGCATTGTTAACTGTATTCCTATCTATTACTTAGCTCTAGGATTGTCAACATACCTCTTCTGCAAACTCCTGTCAAATGAACATCAGTACTTCATTGTTTTGGCATTCATTGAAAGAGATTTATGTTCAACAGTGGACTTAATGATGAACCTGACTACGCTTTCTTTTTTTTAATTCACATTAATTGTTGACTGTAAATCTACAACTTTCCTAGACTCAAGATTTATCTTCTAGAAAAACGTATAACGTGCATTATTTTGTGGTTTTCATTTGCCACCTTAATATTTTAAGTGTTTTGGCAAAAGCTTCAGCTCCAGATAAAGTAACTTTTGATCGAAACAGCCTCTGTTGTCACTTCTTTTGAACAGTCATATCGGTCAACATTACTTTGAATCAAAATTTCAGTCAAAACTATTGTTGAATAAAGCTTACGGTCAGAAGTACTTTCAGTCAGTCTAGTCAGTCAAAGCTAGTTTTGGCCTGGAAAGATTTTTGTCTTTGTATCCTACGAAGATGCACTTGAAACTTATTTGGAGTGTCCATAAGTAAATGTATTTCTTGTTTCAGCCGTACGAGCCGATAGAATGCGTGGTGGGCGCAACAAATTTGGACCTATGTACAAACGCGATCGAGCTCGCAAATTGCAAATGATGAGGCAGAGACAAATAGCAGTGCAGACTCTACGCGGATCTCTCGGGGATGGTGGACTCGTACTCGGGTTCAGTTCCCCATACGCCTCAGTACCCGTCAAGCAGGAGATTCAAATACCACAAGTGTCATCCCTCACATCTTCACCGGAATCTTCACCTGGACCTGCGTTGTTGGCTGCACAACCGCAGCCGCCGCAGCCACCACCCCCTCCAGCTCACGACAAATGGGAAACCCACTCTCCACATTCGGCGTCACCGGATGCGTTTGCTTTCGACGCGCCAGCCACAGCAGCAGCAACACCCTCCAGTACAGCAGAACCTACCAGTACCGAAACTCTTCGAGTCTCGCCGATGATACGTGAATTCGTGCAAACAATTGACGATCGAGAGTGGCAAAATTCCCTTTTTGGACTCCTACAGAGCCAAACTTACAATCAGTGTGAAGTCGATCTCTTCGAATTAATGTGCAAAGTGCTAGACCAAAATTTGTTTTCACAGGTTGACTGGGCGAGAAACACAGTGTTCTTTAAGTACCTGAAGGTGAATATTTAGAAGTATATGATATCCCATCCTAAATCCTTTTACCCTTCCATGGTGTACACCAATGCTGGCGTACTAATGCTTTGCGATTTTCATGTATAACAGAAAGGCATAACAATAATAAATATTTTAGTCTATTATTGACATGTCTAAGAATGTAAATATTGATGCACAGCGAATTGTTGTATTTAGTGCTCGTGCAGTCAGTACATTTCCTTGCGAGTGGTGAGTAGAGGCGCGTGTGACGCATTGGACGGTGCGGTGTCGGTCGCAATCGATATCCCCCCGCCGCGCCTTGCAACTGGGTCAAGTTCCCACGACAAGCGTGCCGCCTACCGTCTTGTTTCTATTCATGATGTTAGCCTCACCGGCATGTCATAGGCATAGGTGTTATGTAAGCCAATTATTGTTCTAGCTGCAAATATACCAAGTTAATATTGTATGTACAGTTTTGTCGGCTTAACAACGTTCGTGTATAGTTTAATTAAGACATACAAAATTTGACATAATGATTGGATGACTGTCAAAATCAAAAATTTAAGCGGGGTTTTGTTAAGTAGTACTTACACGAATGAACACTTGGAGCAGCCCTATCTACCAACCACGACCGCCTTACCGATGGTCGTCGTACGCTTACGCAAGAACCGCACCGATCACGTGGACATGCGACGTTGCCGCTCCGTATACCTCGCGTCGTCTCACTCGAGCAGGCAACCTACACTCCACAACTAGCAATTTTCATTTGTACTAAATGACGCCGCTTGTTTACGACTCATTCTCAGAATTAGGACGAACGTCGATCTTGTATGAATCTTGTTCGCATGTGTACTCATATTTACGGAAACGCTACGAAGATATTATCTCGAACAACATATCCCAGTCGCTTTGCGTTTAAAACAAGCGCTTAAGATGTAGCCATAAAGAATGGTCTCTATTGCACCGTAATAAGAACAAATGCGTGCGAGAATGATGTTGATGACCTATGCTTTCTCCAGACAGATAATATGATGTAACGGTGTAGCGTGCGGGGCGGCAACGCTGCACTTTCGTCGGTGCACTTGACACATTGCCCGTGGCCGAGTTGCCGCGAGAAAGCACTTTTTACCGCGCGCGTAACTGCCTGTAACGGGGACGCAACTAGTTGAGCGGCCTTTCGTTGCTTTCTCTTACATAATGTCTTACCAGTTACGATTAGTGGCATAACAACGCGATGAACTTGAGCGGACGATGACGCGCATTCTATCATAATATGAACATTAGGCACTCCAGTATCCCATGTTTTATTGATATGACAAAACTTGAATTACAAAATGGTAAAATCAAATGAATACAGAAACGAATTCATATTAGCGTAGTTACTTTATACAGAACCATATCGTAATTACTGTCGTCCACTGCTGGACATGAACTTCACAAAAAGTTTCCTTGTAGTTCAAGTGCTAGCTTTAGATTTACTTTCATAAATTTTAAAATCATTGTTGATTCTAACGTTTCGTTAACTAAATAATTAGTCCAGTGCATAATCAGTAAAATTCATTCATTATAACGTTAATTAAAATACGAATATCAAATTGTGTATAGCCTAAATCCTTTCGCTCGAAATATCCCTCAAGTATGGATTGAAGCAAGTTTGTTTTGTAACTCAAAATGTCATCGTGCTCCGTCATTTAACGCTCCACATAATTTTATACGCGTTCAATATTTCGTTCATGCTGATATTATGTTCGGTCTATATTTTAAAGTTATGTAAACCTTTCGCGATCACATAAAATTTGCATCGAACTAATAAAAGCATTTTTGGGTTCTGTCGTGAATTTTGTGACTTTCTATTGCACGATGACATTATAAAATTGTTCTAAATTACTATCTTTTTAAAGTTCGTTTTATGCCCCCAGTAATTTTTAATTAACAAAATTTGTCCTTAATTGTGAAAGCCAATTTGACACCAAATTAGTTACAATCTCTGAATTCTGTAACCTTTTGTTACGCATATATTATATTGGAATATTATAATACTATTACCGTACTGCGAAGCCGTTGAGCTGTCAAACGATCCATTTTCATACATTCCAATTAGCTAGCTATATATTCATTGTACAGTCCCATTGACAAACCAATTATTACGAAGAACGAGCGACTCAAAATAGGAACTAGAGCAATTTATTATATCAGCAATGATTTATACTTGAGAACTTATGTTAACTTCACGTGTTATCCAATGTTATCTAGCACGCATTAACTATACGCGACTTTGACCCAAATACACCTACAACTACTGGCTTCTCGAGCCAACATGGCCGACCGAGGGAATGTTCGACGATGTCCCCTCTAGAGATCGTTCTTTATCTTTGTTGCATTATGTAACGACTTTATTTTTCCAATTTATTTAGTTATCGAGATAATATTTGATTAGTTTAGTACTTTCGAGTATTATGTGCTCTTTGATATTTCAATGAAGTACTTAGATTTCGAAACTTGTATAAAATACGACAATCAACGAATAATAATCGGTTAAAAAAAAATTGGCTAAGTAGATCGCTTTAAAAGATTGGGTAGTGCGATTTTGGCGGTCGGATCTCGATTCATCGTTGAGCAAGCGGTGTGCGGTGAGGCAATAGCTCCGAGCTCTAAAATTCAGTTGTAATATTTCGTAAACTGCTTTAACGCGTTTGCACACAGCCTCGTGTATTCTAATGCAACCGATAGAATGTGGGTCACGAGCCGCACCGCGAGCCCGCTCCTTGTCAGATAGCGTTCGGTTCGCGATAAAAAAACTAATAATTCTTGGTAGATACGTTTTCGATGAATACATTATAACTTGGGCGGCTGACGCTATGGGAAATCACCACGAACCTCTACTTCCACACGCTCCAATTATTAGCCAATTGCTTTCGCTCCATGTTGTATATAGACAAATTTACGAGAAACGGGGTGGTTATATGCTTACACTGTATTTGTTATTTGTGTTATGTGGTTGCGTGCCAAGCGAATTCTTTATAAATCTCTATGGTTTTTGATTATATACAACCTCTTCGTTTCTTGCTTGTTCTATATCAACATTCTTATTCGTCAATTGAAATGCAATGGAAAGAGATAAATATGCACGAGTAGCAATGCGTCTATTTGTTTTAGGTTGACGATCAAATGAAGCTATTGCAGAACTCGTGGTCGGATATGCTGGTGCTAGATCACCTCCACCAGAGGATGCACAACGGTTTGCCAGATGAGACTACGCTTCACAACGGTCAAAAGTTCGATCTACTGTGCCTAGGACTTCTTGGGGTCTCCTTACTAGCTGACCATTTCAACGAGCTACAGAACAAATTAGCAGAGCTCAAATTTGACGTCTCTGATTACATATGTGTGAAATTCCTACTATTACTAAACCCCGGTCAGTATATTTTGTAATATTATACACATACACACTTGTGCTTCAATTGCGAATGATTTTTTTTTTGTGATGATTTCTGTTGTGTTATTTTCATTTTGTTTGTGGACATACTACACGAAACAATGTTGTTTTTGTTTGAAGATATGTGTTCGGGTTTCAGACGTAAGAGGCATCGTAAACGTGAAATGCGTTCGAGATGGATACGAGACGGTGCAGGCCGCGCTCCTAGACTACACGCTCACATGCTATCCCACGATACAGGTAAATAAAACACATGGGTAATACAGTAACAAACAATATAATATAAGCAATACACATAGGTCATAGAGTAATGATACGAGTAATAGTATGGAGATACGTAATTCAGTCAATAATCTTAACATAGCGTACACATGCGATTAAATATAAGAAGTTGTAGTTCTGACGTTACATAGAAAGGTTAGATACGATCGCGCAACATTTTCATCACAATGGCTTTTATTGTCTCTAGAATAAACCAGCCAGACTGATTGATATCGCGTTTACCTACTTTAAAACTACAATAAGGCAGTAACCGGAACGTTACATTATCGAGACACTTTGCCCTCTGGTGTTCATTTAGCGCATAAACATATTATTCTCACAAGTATTTGAAAGTAAATATTTTCAATGTACATTAGTCTTAATTCTGGAAAAAATATACATTATATAAATAAACAAGAACAATAACATCTTGTTTACGTAGTACCGTACTAGGCTCCTAAAACCTTAAGATTACGGAGACCATTTATCGGAAATTAATATAAATTTAATAAAACTTTATTATTATAGAAGACCGGGAAGTAACATAGGCTACTTTTTATCTCGGGAAACATTTTACTTCCC
>DWQD01000067.1:0-11341 GCA_018252415.1 Jalmenus evagoras | reverse complement strand
ATTTAATAATAATAGTATTTACTTACTACTAAAACACAAGTTTCGCATACAGTATACAGTGATTGAGACCAACTATTAATAGATAATATAACCATATCTCAAGAATAAAGGATAGAACCTGTTTAGGTTGATCTCCGGCTAGAGTTGCTTTTTAGAAAAATGTATCAGTGATAATAACAATTTACATTATCTACTACATTTTTATTTTTACTATTGTGTATTGAGAGATTGACTAGTTCTTTTCCATATTTACAAGACCCAGATAGACAGTAGGGTTGCAAGTTCGAATCTTGCATATGAAATTGGTACATAATGTGAGATAGGTGCACCAATTAAGTATCATTACGCAGGTCTAACTATATGTTTTTTTTTTACCTGTATTA
Source organism: Jalmenus evagoras (assembly GCA_018252415.1). Taxonomy (NCBI): domain Eukaryota; kingdom Metazoa; phylum Arthropoda; class Insecta; order Lepidoptera; family Lycaenidae; genus Jalmenus; species Jalmenus evagoras. Next base: position 10,958 of record DWQD01000067.1, on the reverse strand, counting down.
TTCTAGGCTAATTATATTTTTGTTTTTCTTTTCTCTTATCCCTTTATCCTTATAAAATCCCCTTATTATGAAAACTATTCAATATCAAATACACCTGTCATAATAGTCACTACTATAGCCAACTTAAAATGCCACTGACAGATGCCTCAGGATATACCCCGCCATACCTACATAATAAGGACACATTCGAGGATCGGGATGGTGAACCCTTTATGGATAATCAGAAAAACCAATCCCTGCATAAGCAACAAAGAATCAGCAGCCGAAGATCAAAAACTAATTGTACCAGATCACGCGAATGGTCTCAATCAAAAAACACAGACAGTACAACATCCTATTCCCACAAACGTGGACGTAGACATAGGAGACTGAAATCTTCAAGTGTTAGTAGCAGCACTGATTATAGCAGTGAAGACGACAGGGCCATTATCAGAAAAAGGAAACGTCACTATCATCGACACACATCTGTAAGCTCGAGTACATCGGATGAATGCGTGAGACAGACACATAAGAAATCACGCATTCATGTACATAACCAAGCTGAGAAAAAAAAAGGGGTGCGCACATCTTCATGTGATTTGAATATTATAAAAAAACTCTCTCGGATATTTAATAAGGCGGATCATAATTTTGAAGGACACTGTGTCATCCCTGAGTTTGACCCGGATGCAAATGAACAATCTGCGGAAGACTGGATTCGGAAGGTGAACGAAACGGCAAAAATTTACAAATGGAGTGAAAAACAGATAATTTTTTATGCCATTCCGAAGCTAGCGGGTCACGCCAAGCAATGGTATCTGGCAAGAAGTTCTATCAACTTGACATGGTGGGAATGGCAACAGAAAATAATTAGAGCTTTCCCCGATGATCGGAATTTTGCCGATAGACTATATGAAATGTTGGATAGAAGAAGCCGGAGGGAAGAGTCACTAGAAGACTACTATCATGATAAGGCCAGACTAGTAAAGATGTGTGGGATCAATGGACGTAATGCTGTGGATTGTATTATAAATGGAATTTTCGATAATAACATTCGCTTGAACGCTCAAGGGTCAAATTTTAAGAGGCCGTCTAAACTACTTACCTACTTGCGTCGTATCTCAAGGAAAAGCAACCCTATATATCGCAGAAAAAACCATTTTGGTCAGAACGAAAATGCAGCAAATAAAAATCGGGATACCGCTTACCTTGAATCACAAAGATTGACAACTAATAAACTTCGAGGACGTAACAACAAGTCTATTCAGTGCTACAATTGCTTAGAGATTGGGCACACTTCTCGCACTTGCTCAAAACCTCCTAAGAAGTGTGACAAATGCTCGCGGTTGGGACATGATAGTCAAAAATGTGAAGCAGTTAGTAATCTTATAGCCAAAAATAAACCTAATCAGAACAAAGTTGAGAGATCAGAATCGACACAAAATGTTATGAAAATTTCATCACAAAACCAAGCTGATGGCAAGTATTTTAAATTTATTAGTCTAAATAATATTAAACGGTCTGCATATATCGACTTTGGCAGTCAATGCACACTTATTCGAAAGAAAGTAGCTGATGAATGTTGCTTGAATCTATGTAAATCAGGGTTGCCGGTAATTAAAGGGTTTGCTTTTGGAAGCATAGTACCATTAGGTAAGGCGGAAGTCAATATCATAGTTGATGCAGTTGAGGCATGTATTGATGTATACATAGTAGAGGACCATTTATTAGATACAGAAGTTTTAGTGGGACAATCTTTGACGGAGCTGCCAACGGTAGTAGTTCATAAGACTAGTTCTAGCCTCATGTTATACTGCGATGATACAGAAGCCCAGAAAATGAACTTATACGTGATTCATGATACAACATTAAGAACCGGCTTGAACAACACAATGGTACGGACAGATAACAACGTTACTGGTCCGGTTTTTGTTCCTGGGACGGTATGTATGAAACCGGGAAACGAGTATATCATACTTCAGGGAGTGTATCAGCTTACAAGTGGTAATGGGGAAATTCTGGTTGCCAACATATCTAACAATTCTATAAATATGAAAAGTGCGAAGCTAATCTCGCGGGGCATGAGACTATCCGATAAAAAAATATTCTTTACCTAATAAGGATTTGCTTAATATTAATAATATAAATTCTTATAATAACCTAACACCACCACCACCTAAACGATTAACGCCCATTACGTTGGACATGTTGAATATAGGACCTAAGGTCACTAATGAGGTTAAAGAAAGATTACTACGACTAGTGAACAAATACAGAGATTGTTTCGCCCTAGATATCCATGAACTCGGGGTCACTCACCTAACTGAAATGAGTATAAAACTTAACGACAATACTCCAGTTACCTATAAGCCATATCGTTTACCCTTCAGTGAACGTACAAAAGTCAGAGAGATCGTGGGTGATTTGATGGCTAATGGAATTATTCGGGAGTCGAAATCGGCATACGCTAGTCCGATTGTTCTTGTTCGCAAAAAGAATAACGAATACCGGTTATGCGTAGACTTTCGAGCGCTTAACAAGAAGACTGTAAAAGATAGCTACCCCATGCCCATGATCGAAGACCAGCTAGATCGGATTAGCGGAAAATCATTATTTACAAGCTTGGATCTTGCATCAGGATATTACCAGATTCCTATGGCGGAGGACTCAAGGCAATTCACGGCTTTTGTAACCCCCGACGGTCACTACGAGTACACTCGGATGCCCTTTGGTTTAATCAATGCCCCAGCAGTCTTCCAGAGTATGATAAACAAGGCTCTAGGCCCAAAACGTTTTGATTTAGCTACACCATACTTAGATGATCTTTTATCCGCTGCCAGCACCACTGAAGAGATGTTTGATAAACTAGAGGCAATTTTTGAACTATTACAGGGAGCTAATTTAACATTGAACCTTAATAAATGTCACTTCTTCCAATCGAAGGTTGATTACCTAGGATTTGAAATATCGGAAGAAGGCCTCAGGCCAGGCAGCAAAAAGATACAGGCAGTGAACGAATTTGCCCGTCCTTCTAATGTCCATCAAGTGCGGCAGTTTGTGGGCCTTGCAAGTTTTTTCAGACGCTTTGTTTACAATTTTGCGTCCATAGTTAAACCATTAACAAGGTTGACCAAAGCTGATACTGTCTGGATATGGGGTCAAGAACAAGAGAATGCATTTCAATGCATAAAATCAAAACTCATAACACGCCCGGTATTAGCACTGTACAACCCTAAGCACATTACAGAAGTCCATTGCGATGCGAGCAAGGTGGGCGTTGGAGGAATATTGCTACAGAAACCTTGTGACGATACCCCCTTACGGCCAGTGGCTTATTTTAGTCGCCAAAATACTCGGGAAGAAGAGTTTTGGCATTCGTATGAACTAGAGACAATGGCTGTAGTATTGTCATTACGGAAATTTCGAGTTTACTTGATAGGCATCGAATTCAAAGTTGTTACTGATTGTAACGCCCTTCGCTCGACTCTAACCAAACGTGATCTTCTACCAAAAGTCGCCCGATGGTGGCTTATACTCCAAGAATACAACTTTTCAATTGAGTACAGACCAGGACATAGTATGCAACACGTGGACGCACTGAGCCGGAATCCAGTTTTACTCGAACAAGAGGAACTTGAAGTATTGAGTATTAAATCTCATGATTGGCTTTACACTGTCCAAATGACCGACCCCCGCTTAAAGATGATTAAAAGTATATTACAAACAAACGAGAGCGACCTGAAAGACATCACCACAAATTACATCCTTCGCGATGATAAGGTCTATAGAAAAGTGGGGAATAAGATAAAATGGGTTGTACCAAGCTCAGCACGGTGGAAAATATGCCAAATGAACCATGATGAAGCTGGACATTTCTCATTCGAAAAGACCTTAGAAAAGATAGCATCGGATTATTGGTTTCCCAAAATGAACCGTTTCATCAAAAAGTACGTAAAGGCATGCATTAACTGCGCGTATAATAAAGAATCGGCAGGAAAGAAAAGTGGTATGCTACATCCCATCCCAAAGATTAATGCTGTCTTCCACACTGTACATATAGACCATCTCGGGCCGTTTATAAAAAGCAAACGAGGGAATACTTACATTTTGGGTGTCATAGATGCATTTAGCAAGTTCATATTCATTAAAGGTGTGCGGAACACTAAATCAAAAACTACTGTGAAAGCTTTAGAGGAGATTTGTGCAGTTTTCGGCTATCCCAAGATTATAATTTCCGATCAAGGTTCCACTTTCACATCTAACGAATTCAAGAGCTTCACTAATGTAACTGGTACAAAACATATATATAACGCAGTTGCGACACCTCGAGCCAACGGTCAGATCGAGCGGTATAATCGGACCATTTTAAATTCACTAGCAGCAATGAATCATGGACATGATGAGAAAGACTGGGATTTGAGTCTAGGCAAATTACAATGGAGTCTTAACAATACGGTAAATAAAGGTACAGGAAAGACTCCAGCTGAAATAGTCTTTGGACAGAGGACAATAGGACAATCAGAGGCAATTCTCAAGGGCGTGGTAGGTCAAACAGAACAAATGTCAAGCTCTGAAAGAGAAAAGCTAAGACTAAATGTACTAGAAAACATAGAAGATAATCAAACGAAGATGAAAAGTGCATATGACAAAAATAGAGCACCTACAAAAATATTTCAACTGGGCGACCTTGTGATGATACCTAATCATAGCCCTGAAAAGGGGAAGAGTAAAAAACTAGCCCCAAAATTTAAGGGGCCCTTCAAGGTTACTCAAGTCTTAAACAATGACAGATACGAAGTGTCCAGTATTCATGGACACTCGAATCGAAAATACCTGAACATATTTCCAGCAGACCATTTGAAACCCTGGATTACAATGCATACTCCTGAAATTGAAGTAGGCTCTAGTAGTGACACGGCCTTTTCGGAATAATACAGATCATAACCTTTCAAATACACGTTTTAGTTTTCCTACCTATACATTTACAGAATAGATATTAGGTGCCAGTATGAACCGAAGATACACCCCTAGAAGAACGCTAAGACATTAAAGCTGGATTGTCCCCCAGCGTGGACAACCAACACTACTGGTTATCAAGTGTAGTGGGTGACTTCAACTGACCTCGAGATCCTGTACATATATATAGTAACACATTCCCTAGTGTGTCTGTGTTGAAAAGAATAGTAAGCCCCTAGTGTGGCAAATTGTAATGAATACGAGTCCCTAGTGTGATCGTTAAAATAATGCAACCCCTAGTGTGGTTGCGGCAAAAGAAAAATAGTGAACCCCTAGTGTGGTGAACTATATTGGAAACAGTCCCTAGTGTGACTGTCTTACAAAGGAAAACAGTAAGAAAACAGTGGTATTTGTTTCTTATACATACATTAAATTTGTTTTCTTTCTTTTTTTTTTTCTTAGATTAGAAATATTAAAACAATCAAAATTCATAGTTCCTCTATGTCTGGTGATCCCAAGGTGAACATAATAACGCAGGCCCTAGTATGACCGTGTAACATCATCACGAGAGACGCCAAGTAACGAGGTCCATTAGTGACTATTCATCAGTAACTAGTGATTCCATCGACTCATTGTATCATTGATATAATGTGCCGGCGAAGTTCCTGGTGTGATTATATAATTGTTGATCAGCTCCCGGTGGAGCAACATATTTGATTGAACTAAAATCATGAAAGGGCATTTTAAAATAGGTTATTTTATTTATTATTTCTTTTTCTTTTTCTAGGGTAAGATTTCATCATCAGCCCTGTCCACCGGCTGAATGTTTCCTACCTGATGATGGGCGCTGAGACAGCAGATACTCTGCTGTTCACATGCAGCTGAATCCCGCCGTTGCATGAGGATTATCTAAAGATTTGTTAAAAATTGTATTTTATATTAATCATTGTCTATTCATTTTATATGCACAGTTAGTAATATAATTAATATGATGATTATTATAGGAGAGATTATTTCTTACTAGAAATGAAAGATGAGTTGCTTTGTATCATAGTTTATTTGAAAATATTTTATTCGAGTACCTCTTAGTAATTCCATAAAATGAGCAGCGCTATACTTCCGTTACACAATGTAGATGCGACATAACAAATCACCTATTTTCTATCTCATTTATTATATATATCTCTCTCATTTATCATGTCTGTACATCGATCTTATTGTAACTTATCTCTCTAAAATACAATATAACTATAAATAATGATTATTAAAAACTTAATTATCTAAACTGTATTTAAACTACATTACACTATTAAACTAAATTGTAAACGTTTAATTTTAAAATCAGTATAATACTCATTAAAAACCAATTGAAAATGTAATGGTAGAATATTAATTGTATAAACGCTGTGCGTCGACTTAACATGAAATAAGCACAACAGTAATATTAAGTATCGTATGAGGACATACGCAACCACCGAATGGCCGAGCCGAATTTGGAGATGAGGACATCTCCAGGGCAGAATGGCCGTCTGTTGGAATTTCCTAAATAAATGTATGTAGTAATTGTTAATTAATAAAAATAATTTGTTAAAAGTACTTTATATAGTATTTCAAAACAATAAATAAAGAAAAGAGGAAGGAGGAATGTAAAAAGTGTTGAAGGCGGCAACACTGACAAGTGCGACCATTATGGCGGTTCTGTGGTCGGCGACGGAACAAGAAATAAGAGATGTTGTAAAAGGCTTTCTGAATATATATTTGATTCTTAACAAGTGTTTAACTGCTAATCTACCAAGATTTTTAACAATAATAATATATTCAGTGCAATTCTAAAATTATTATTTTTTTCTCTAAAACTAAATTACTGATTTAATTTCAAAAATGTGTCGATCAAATGTTGAGAAAGAGACTGCTTTATCGATCAAAATGCCTTGGGATCAAATAGTAACCCAATGCAAGATTTGAAAATGCAGATATAATATCAATCATGAGTTTGATACTTATTGCTATATGCATAATATTAACACTTGGCGGCTGGCGCTATATACTTTATTTGGAGAAAATATAAAAAATGACATCACGTTTGGGTCCGGAACCAAATTGTACAAAACAATCTGCGTCGTTCTTTTGGGCGTTTCAGAGCAGCAAGTCGAGAAGAGAGTGATAATCACATCGCTACGAATTAGAAGACAATAAATATTATATTGAGTGTGTGCAGAGCAAAATCTAAAAATAGTAAAGTGCAAAAAAAAACTTACGTGACTTTCTTTTTTTTTGAAAACAATGGTGTAAACTAAAGTATTGGACTAAAACTAAGTACACGCCATTTGAGTTGGTATTTGGTAGACCTAGTGTAATACCTTGTAGAATAAGTCAATATATAGAACCTTTATATAACCCCGATAGTTATCCCTTAGATCTTAAGTAAAGGCACATCAAGATGCTCGAAATAATTTAATATTAAGTAAACAACAGCGTAAGTGTTATTATGATAACAACGTAAACTCAGGACTATTTTACGGAGGTAAAATAATTATTACTTGATTTTAATAAGTTTTCGAAAAGGGAGGTAGATTCAAGCAATCAATATGCTTTACCTTTTACAAAAGTTCCACAAAAAAGGAGGATTTAAAGTACATCTTAAAATTAGTCATCGCAGAATTACACAAAACGGGTCTTACAATTGTAGCAACGATTTGTGATCAGGCACAAATAAATGTTAGTGTTATAAAAAACCTCAAGAAAGACACACTAGAAAATTGTTTACGAAAACAAGACTAGTATCATTCATATGCTTTTGAGGTGGATAACTGGATTTTTTTTTCCACTTTGATACACCACGCCTTTTAAAAGGTGTAAGAAACAATCATTTAAAAAAATATGTTTTTGTAAACGACCTATGTTCACCTCATTCTGTAAATGCTAATTGTGAAGATGATGATAATGAATGCTTACAATCACTTACTCATCTTCTTAATGTTAAATCTCAACGTGTATTACGAAATGAGAATATTATAGTTATCAATCATAACTAGCGGCGATAATCAATAGAATATTATTCATTTTAAAAGGTGTAAGAAACAATCATTTAAAAAAGATGTTTTTGTAAACGACCTATGTTCACCTCATTCTGTAAACGCTAATTGTGAAGATGATGATAATGAATGCTTACAATCACTTACTCATCTTCTTAATGTTAAATCTCAACGTGTACTACGAAATGAGAATATTATAGATATCACTCATAACTAGCGGCGATAATCAACAGAATATTATTCATAGAGAATCAAAGCGTTATGTCGCTAGATATATTGTTAACAAATGACAAATATCAAAGAAATTTTTTTAAGTCTTGTAAAATTTGTAAAAATAGATTTTTTAAAATGGAAGCAGACTCAGCAACATACACACATCATAGGGACTATACATAAAAATCGTTGATTTATAGTAAAGAGACTATAAATTTAACAAAACATATATGACATAACATCATATATATGACACAACATATATTATATGACATCATTTTGTTTGAGAGATTCGCCACAAGAAACATCTTTAAAAGAAAAAATAGAACATTTTATAAATATCGATATTAATTTTAATATAAAATCTTGTGAAGTACATACGTCGTTGCTTATTGAGTGCATTGTTTGTGCAATTGATATTGTCGTTCACAGTTGGTGTAAAAGAGTGAATAGTATATTAAAAGGTAAAATTGTGAATTTCGACCATAGCGATGGTGTAAAAAGTACAGGCTGAGTCGTATTATTTAAAGACATTAAAAAAATAAACTATAACACATATTAAAAGTCTATGACCACAAACTTACTTTCTTATTTTATATAATTTACAACTAGATGGCGCTACAACGGAAATTAGATAGCGATATCGGAATGTTTAGGGTTATGAATAGCTTCTCACATATAATCTTCATTTGGTAACCTTCTTTGGTAAAATTCACCAAATTAAGCAGGAGACTTATAAAAATTACCAACGATTTCATCCGTACCAAACGTATGCTATTTTCAAAACTTCAGGTACCAGTTCATCCAGAAACGAAGCTGATATATTGTCTTCTTAGACTGGACATAGGAGAAAGATTGACAAGAGCTAACATGGAGCTTATAGCGGCGGTTCGTTCTGTGGAGGTGGTACTCAAAGGAAATCCTCCTACTTTCAACGCTATCAGACAAAATAGAGAATATACCAGCATTGTCGACATTACAGCCTGCACATCATCATTACTCGACAAAATAGGAAACTGGAGGGTGGATGTCGACATGGTAACAACTTCAGACCATAGGGCAATCACCCTCGATATCCAGACAAAAAAGGACAAAGATAACATGACAAGAAAGACAACTAGAAAATTCAACACCAAAAAAGCGAACTGGGACAAATTCCGAGAATACTTTGACGCACTCTTAACTGACAAAGGAATAACAGAACAAACAAAGACATTAACACCAACGAGGACCTAGAAGAAACAGTAGAAGACTAGACAAGAGTCTGTCAAGAGAATACTACCACTATATTATATAAGATTCTTTGATCAAGGAATTTTTAGGGAAGTTTTCTCAGTTCAAAGAATTATTGGAAATACTCTTATTATGTACCCTGATGAGATATTATTTCATAAACTGAACTTCTCTCAATTCGATTGGTTGGAAACGTCTCACTCACTTGAGGTTCTCAGACGATATAGTTCTATTCTCAAACTCCGCTTGCGAATTATTGAATATCATCAACGATCTCTCAGTGAAAAGTAAAAGTGCAGGACTAGATGAACTTAGACAAAACTAAAATAATGACAAATTACATACCTGAGACCATTTCAATAGGCAATATCGAGATACAATATGTCAAAGAATACACATACCTGGGTCAATTAATAACACTTACGAACTTGTAAAAAAATAAAGATGCATGCTGAAATTATTAGTTATGAATGTATTGTAAAATTATGCATTATTTCTATATTGTTATCTTATATCTGCATAAATGGCTATTATTATTATTACTATTAATAATCAACAAGTACAATGTTGCGCTGCCAATATTCATAATCATAAGCAATAGTGAACAACACATACTTATTGAACACAATACACATACACCATCACTCAATCACACTCACAAGCACACACGCACGCATGTGCATCTTCTCACACACTCATAGACACACAGACATATGAGCGCTCACATTCACTAACAAAAAGTTAGAAGTGGCTGTTTTTATAGCTACCGATCCCAAGTCATTATGTCATACGCGATGTGCTCTCTCTGGACGAACAGAAAATGGTAGAATTGCCTCCATTTTGTTTTGAACAATTAACAAGATTGCTGTACTTAACAATATATTGTGTAACTGATTCAAAATTATTGTAGATTATCCTTTGGAAAAAGGGTATAATCTATTCTTATGTTAAGACAATAAAGATGTTACCAGTTAAGGTCCGAGTTTCATTATACTAGAACCATCAGCTACCCCAAAATCAGGTAACACATGTCTAAACTTTAACCACACATTATACTATAGATATATAAGTAATAATAAATATTACCATTTGTTTTCTTTTGAGTTTTGATTGCTTGTAGTTCACATGCTTAAAATGTACTTGGGATTCCAGTAAACGGCTTGGTAGACTGTCAACTAATTGGGCACCTATCCATTGTCCCATTGCATAATCAGCACGGCTGATATATCTAATATCTGAAATATGAATATTGAAAATAGGTAATCGTCATTGACAAAATTGAAATACAATTTAGGTCTGTCATGGCCAGAAGGATAATTCATATTTTATTTAATATAATATCTAACATACACGAGTAATAAACGTGGGTAGTGCATAAGGCGGAATATGTCTGTTTCGCGTTAAAACTGTAGAATGTAGTCACTTGCAAAAACTACGTTGAAAATTTTTATATCTTTAATGTAGTGCAAAATTATTTGTACTATAGATTTAAAGGTTAAAGTTTAGAAACGTGCTACCGGATTTTGGGGTAGCTGATGGTTC
>DWQD01000066.1:0-11361 GCA_018252415.1 Jalmenus evagoras | reverse complement strand
TATTATTTATAAAAAAATAGAGTAAGATAAGTACTTTCTCAAGCTTACTTCATTACTATATTATGACTACAATATCTATTATCAATAATCAATAAATATAAAATACAATCAAATACTTTCAGCTAAAATTTTGTACATGAATTTATTTTCTCAATAACTAACCTGCAGCTTTAGCAGCTTCATTTGCTTTAGCTTGAGCAAGTTCTGTGTGTTTGAATGGACAGCTGGAGGTCCAATGTTCACCTTGACAAGTACGACACTTCAACAGAACACCGGTTGGACGAGCCTGTAACAAATAACATACTTAGTAGAATACCTGATTAGTAGTTAGTACTTATTACAAGCTTTGATGCAACTTATACTATGAAATTTCAAATATAAATTATGTTAATAGTATGTACTATGTATAAGGGTTTTGACTATTAATTAAAAAAAAAAATAATGATTATAAGAACAAAAACATATCAGATTTAACTCCAATAAAAATTGCCCTATATAACTTCTTGCAAATACAAGATCTTTTATGCATCTGTCTAGGAATTATGTATACAAATATAAAATAAGCAGACATGTTTGTGTAATTTCTTGTTGTGTACTTATGTTGTAGATATGCATATAATGGAGATATTATATACAATATACATCAACAATCACTAGCATAATTTTCTATCAAAATGATTTTAAACTTATTAATTTGATTCTATGTTAAAAATTTACCTTTAGGGCATCCAGAGCATCACCAGTATCAGGCCGTTGGGCCTCTTCCTTGCTGGTGATAAATTGCATAAATACATCTTCTGACACATTGGTAGTAGCTGGGTTTGGACCCGGCTTATCACTAGCAGAATCACCAAACTTGCTCCAAGTTTTACGTTTTGCAATACTCTAAAAATATTCATATTATAACATTGTTATATTACAATTAAATAAAAAAATACTCATATCTATATAATATCATGCTAAGATTATAAGTACAAAGCCAGTGTTTGTTAATGTTTATGCATTGGTTTTTAATTACCTTAGATACAACTCTCTTTTCTATTTTGTATGTACGCACAATCTTAACCTTCTTGTTGTCATTATCATACTTATATTCAGTGACAATTTTTAATCCATTTTCTACAACTTCAGATGGAGGTGGAAGTTCTCCTTGATCTATTTCTACTTCATCCGCCCAGGACGATTGAATATCATCAGAAACAGGCATCTGTTGAATGAATCAAATTTTTTCTTGGTTTTGGTGTACATTAGGGATAAAACAGGTTATGAAAATAGAAAATTATAGAAATCTTTTATAAATTACAAGTGATTACACTTAAGCTGTCATTTATGGTATGACGTTACAACTTGTTATTACACGTTTAAATGTATGTTTAGACTTATGGATAATAATTTAACGTAAAGTCATTAACAACTCATATTATACTTTTTGAGGGGTATAAGAGCAGCAATAACTACGTTGTGATTGAATTTTTATCTACGTAGAGGTTACTTTTTCAGAAGCATACTTTGCAATTCTAATTTATGTGGTAACTCATTAAACAATACTTACAATGCAATATTATCTTAAAGGTTAAATAGCCAAAATTTTATGCAGCTGAATAACTAAAAGTGTGCATATGTACAAATAACTAACATTTAAACCTTTTTAATGGTACTTTTCTTCCACCTTTCAATCTTTCAAAGACAATTTGTATTTCGTCCATGTCAGATGTCACAGACAAAAGAATCTATAAATTCACAGATTCTAAATAGCAAATTGGGTCTTAAATCATACAAAAAGTTGATGAAATCATTTAATTATGCGAGCTTGAGTTTAGTAATTAGTGCAATTTTCAAGCATACCTACTTATTTAAGTTCATGGAGGATTTACACTGGCTAAAGCCTATCATCATCATCAGCCCGTATCAATCCACCGTTGGACTTAGGCCTCCCTCAATGAATGCCAAATCGCCCGATCAATTTGTCTTTCAAAATGAACGACTTTAAAGCCTATAAAACACTGAAACAAAAAACGCTAAAAGATGAACATAGGCTTTATGTGCTGATATTGTAGCCGTCGGGTGACATTTACTAAAAATATTATTGTCTTTGATGACTGATGACGTAGTCACGTCAATATTCAATTAATTATTCCGGATTCCGAGTTGCAATTTTTTAATTACAATTTTAAAATTGTTGGGTGTGGTGAATAGAATGCATTTATATTTATCAAAGTGAGATTTAGGTTTGTCTTATAACTTATAAGGCTTTTGTTGTAAGTGGTACGTATTTTTAACTCTATTTTTGTTTATTTACATATTCTTAGAAATGTGTACACATTTGTGTTCTCACAAAATAAATAAACACTACCACACAAGTGTGGTTTTTAAAAGAGTTATATGCGTATTTATGGAAAATGAGTACAGTCAGAATCCAATTTTTAAATTTTAGTATGATGTTAAATATTGGTAAAGTATAAAATAAACTAGGTACTAATTTTGCAACATGAAGTCTATTAAACATTATAATCCGGTAATAATAACATCAAATGCCAATAAAACAAGTAACAACTCTAAAAGTATTTAAGTAAAGCTGCCAAAGGAAGATAAAATCTGTGTATATCTTATATTACCATTGTAAATTATCTGTGGCACTATATTTTGTCACCATTTGCTTTTAAAAGAGTCCTCATCATTGACCCATTATTGACTACTGTTGAACATGGGCCTCTCAATATTGATATTTAGTATAATTAATGTATGATGTATTTGCCCAAATTTGCCACACTAAGAAGGAGAATTGACAATTGTTGAGCTACCTATGTAGACAATATTGTGACAGTGCTCCCCTTAACTGACCCCCTATAACTACTTGGTATCTTGGGGTCGGGTTTAGAAACGTGCTACCTGATTTTAGAGTAGCTGATGGTTGTAGGGCGTGAAGATCAGTCTCCTCATCATCCTACAAAATAATTTTTTTTTGCCGGATTTGTGAATTATTTTACTTGTAATACTAGGGCAAAAGTTAGGTGAGAAGGTAAAAGCAGGAGCAAAGCGAAGCGTAGTTTCCACCTTTACCTTGGTGGTTATTTTTTTATGGCTCCGTCGAGTTGCTTGGAAAAATTATGAAAAAAATCTAGCAAAAAAAAAGTATTTTAAAGTGATGAGGAGACCTATCTTCACCTTCTTGAACAATCAGCTACTCCAAAATCAGGTAGCACGTTTCTAAACTTTAACCATATCTTAAATGGATCATTAGGCCCCTTAGGATCATCAGATTCTCATTAGGCTCGAAGACCAATGATTCATGTTTAGGTCTGAATCACTATTGTTGTTTAAAAATCTATAAGTTAAATATAGGAACTTGAACTTTAAATGGAATGATTATGTTTCTGTTTGTATTACTGTAAACATGGCCATAGTTAATGTTAAATTAATTATTATTAATGTCCCCAAGGAGTTTTTGTGCAACAATATTAAATTAAAATAATCACTATCAGTCAAACAATGTCTACTATGACTTACGGCCCCTCAAAAAAAAAATAATCAAGTGCTGACATTTAATTGAGAATTTTTTCATAACTGCCAGACTGAGCAAATGGGTTAAAATCACAGAGTCAGATGATAATGTAAGCCCATCAATCCTTTGTATTTACTTAGTTAATGTCTGATGGTTATATCGCCATTATATTTTAGCATGACCAATGCCTCATGTTCAAGGCTATATTCCTGTCACTATGAAACACACCTATAAAGGCTGCCTCATATTCAAGTATATAAAAGGCTTACCTTAAAGTCTAACTAACTAGTCTTTTTCTTATACTAACTTATAGCATTTGTAACATATAATATCACCCTGGGCTTCTGAATATTTAAAGTATATGATACTTTCATACAAAATTTTAGTTACTATTTATATATTTTACAATAATATTGGTCATTGAAAAATGAAGAAAAGTTAATTTGTAAAGTGATATGTTTTTCAATCATATATGTCTCACAAACTATCTATTATGCACTGGTATTTTGTTAATATTCTTTAGAAGATTCCTGAACTTGTTCAAGTATTCTTTTGATAAACATCTTAAAATTAAAAATATCTTTGTAACAGGAATCAAAGCCAAGATGTTGCGGTTCCTTAGTAGAAGAGGACGATCTTCCAGTCAAACACGGAATAAGCAAAATCAGAAAACATCAATCAACAAAAATTTTATACAATGTAAGGTAATGTTACTTGATGAAACAGATTTATCTATTAATCTCTCTAAAAAAGCGAGTGCCGCTGATTTGTATGAACAAGTATTTTACTCTTTAGATTTGATTGAGAAAGATTATTTTGGTCTACAATTTACTGATACAAATAATGTTAAACACTGGTTAGATCCTACTAAGACCATCAAGAAGCAGGTAAAAATTGGTCCACCGTACACATTAAGGTTGAAAGTCAAATTCTATTCATCCGAACCTAATAACTTGAGAGAAGAATTGACAAGGTACCAATTCTTTTTACAATTAAAGAAGGATATACTAGAAAGCAAATTAGAATGTCCTCATTCTACAGCCGTAGAGTTGGCCGCCTTGGCCTTACAATCTGAATTAGGTGACTTTGATGAAACTATACATACACCGGCCACAGTTTCTGAATTTCGATTTGTGCCCAATCAAACAGAAGAGATGGAAATCGAAATTTTGGATGAGTTTAAAAAATGTAAGGGTCTTTCTCCAGCTCAAGCCGAAGTTAATTACTTAAACAAGGCTAAATGGCTAGAAATGTATGGTGTTGATATGCATATTGTCCTGGGTAAAGATGGCTGTGAGTATCATTTAGGATTAACACCTACTGGTATTCTAGTATTTGAAGGACCCCAAAAAATTGGTTTATTCTTCTGGCCTAAAATTAGCAAATTAGACTTTAAGAAGAAAAAATTGACTTTAGTTGTTGTTGAAGACGATGATCAAGGACGTGAACAAGAGCATACTTTCGTATTTAGATTGCACAATGAAAAGGCATGTAAACATCTTTGGAAATGTGCTGTAGAGCACCACACGTTCTTCCGCTTACGTGCTCCTGTGAAAGGCCCTTCAGCCCGACAAAACTTCTTCAGAATGGGTTCAAGATTCCAATATTCAGGTAAAACTGAATATCAAACTACTCAACAGAATCGAGCTCGTAGGACAGTTCAATTTGAACGACGACCAAGTCAGCGGTTCGCTCGAAGACAAAGTCATGTTCTTAGAGAACGCGAAAAACAGAATATTCCAGCGAAAAATGAAAATCCAATTCAAAACGAAGCTAGTACTTCGGCGGAAGCAACCATTCCAATTCCGGACACATCTCTTGATACTTTATCCAGAAAGAGTAGTGCAAAATCACAAAAATCTGCTCTACTAGAAAATGATCTTAAGGCTACAAATACTGGGGAACCTTCAACTAAAAATATAATGAATGATGAGCCGCCTGAGGAAATCAAGCTATCAAAGGATGATGCTATAAACAGCAAAGTGCTTCTGAAAATGGATAAGACTGCTATAGAGGAAAAGAAAAACAACTTGAGTCAGATTGTTCTTAATAAGCCTTCTTGCAACTGTTCACCTGTAGCTGAGTTTAATCCCTTAAATGATCTCTTGATGAGTTTGGTAAAAGAAAAATTGAACAGCGATGATTCTAAAAATGAAGCTAAGAAGGATCAGTTAGACTCCCCTGACAAAGAGGTGCCAAATAACCAAACGAAGTTCATGTCTTCAACGAAAAATTTACCTCCTGTTCCATTGAAGTGTAATAATATACTCAAAGCTCGAGAGGATGAGGTAAAAATTATAAATGAGTCAACAAATATAAACTTGTCAATGCCAACAATACCATCTCCAAAAATTCTTAATGAAAATAATCCAAGTAATTCACAATATGTCTCTATTGTTGTCGTCGAGCCGCCACTCTCACAATCAAAAGTAGCATCTCCAAAACCTGCAGATAACAAAGAAGATAAAACACCAAAAACACAACCCATCTCTTCTTTGTCGCCTTGGCTGGTAACTTCTGAACCAAGTTCTCCATCTGGTATAGGAGAAAAAGAAATAACTATAATTCATCGTAAATCCGTAATAACGACACAACTTTAATTATAGTGTCAGTGGTATTTCTGTCACAATTTTTAAAGTTTTTCTTTTTAAATTTGATCTTGCTAGTGCCTTTAAATTTTATTACAATAGTTTTAATTTATAAAGCCAGATTAGAAATATATAAAACTTTCACTTACCACTAACCATTATTCCTTATTTTTTGCAATAAAAAATACTGAAATTGTTAAAACTATATTTGACAATAATTTTTTAAAATGATAGTATAAAATCGACCACAAAAACTGAAAGAAGGGTGAGTAAAGGATTTTTGTATATTATATTATCTTGTCAGGCTTTATTTATTCGTATTATATTACGAACATTATATACATTTATTTTTAGAGAATAATGACTATTAGATTTAATTACTAGATTATAAGTAAAAATGGTGCCTTTTAAAGAAAAAAAATACTTTCAATAAAAATTATACATAAGGTATAATTCTTTAACTTTTAATATAATGATTTTTGAAACGTAATTTGAAGCCGAATAGATGTTATTTTATGAATTATTTTTTAAGCAAATTTGTATTGTCCTATACTTAATATTTAATACATATAAAATAGTAATGAGCTTTGTATCGAAATAAAAACATAAAAGTTTTATACGGCTTAAGAAGTAGTGTCTTTAAATCTTCTTACAAAATATGCCTAATACAGTTTTCAAGTCAGAAAACTAAGACAGTAATGAATTCACGTGTAATTTTGCAAATATATTTTATCGAACTTCAAGAAAGTTTATAACAGACCTTAATGAAGAAACATTAGTTCATTATTTTAATTTATAATATGTCTGTAATATTATTTCACTTTCAAGTTTTGAAATGAAAACCAAAAGTGAGATTATAAACAATACATTCCATTTTGAATAATGCAATCATGTTAAAAATAATTTGATCGTGTTATTCGATGAACAAGTTTAAGAATTAAAACGTTTTTAATATTAAGTCTTAACCACGAGTGGTTAGTACGCTGAAAGGGAAAAACTATACATTTTGTATAATGTTTACATATTTTCATGTTTGGGGAGTCGAAGCAATACAGAAAGTAAAAAGACATAAGTGCCTTATACTTCTAAATCACATGTCAGTGTAATTGCATTTTGTATTAAAGAGTCTTACTGCTCCCTTTGATATACTTAGATTTATTTTGCATCATTCCATTGGTCCGCCTTATTCCACTGAAAAGTGAAAGTCACTACTACGATCTCGTTAGGCACTTTTTTTATTAGGCATTTATTGGATATGGTAATTCGTAGCCTAATTTCTTTCCATCGAATTAATAAAAATATGCTGTGGTAGAATGAAATATATTCATGCATTCCCAGACCTCTACTGTTTATAACATAACATGACAAATATTTTTTAGAAAAATTGTATCTTAGGTTTTTGCTAGTAATATATTTTGAAGTCAACGATTTATATTTTGCGCAAGTACTTAAGGGATCAAGAGCTCAGTCAATTGTCTCTTCGTAACTATTTGGTCTCTAAGTGTACTTAAATTTATTTTACAATGTATTGAGATAAATGATACTCTTATATGTTAGTACATTTATCTGTAGCGTTTCTTAATATTTGTAGTTTAATTTTATTTAATTATAGGTGCTATTTTATTGTTTCTATTCATTCCGATTTAATACATTCGCATATTAATCAAATATAATTTTATTGCTTATATAAACTATGTATATTTTATGTCGCTTAATTTTATATACTTAGCAGTAAATAAGGATTTTATAATGTATTCATTAGTTATGCATTTGCAGTAGTAAGATCCGTCCATTTACTATATCGAATATTATTATACAATTAAATAAGCTTAGTACAATACCCCAGTATTATATGAAAGAATATGTTTTGTGCCATATACCTACATCTGGAAAATATCAAAATAATCATAAAATTATAATCTGTTGTTTATCCTATTAAATTTTGTTCAGCAAAACTGTGACGACTTTATCTATAAAAGTACAGACAATGTTACAAATCAGTATTGTTCACATGTAACTTGATATTTAAAACGAACAAACATGTATTAACTACGCGATTGTAATGTTATTGCTATAATTAATTAGCATTTAATACGTAGTAGAGTATCACTGTTGCCAAATTTTGGCTTCAGCCCATAATGGGACTGCTCCTCCAGTCTGGGAGGCAATACTTCCCTGAGGTATGACACTTTCGGTTTGCTTGGTAAGTGAGAAGTCCGGTGGTGGTAGGTGTTTTGTGGTATGCCGCTGGTGATTGGGGCAGGATATATTTAAGCGTTGAATATATGGAGCTTTGTACGTATGCCCCTGTTTGCATATGTATGTGTGCGATCGGGATTTTGCTAGGTCGCTGCTATTAACGCATCCGCGACTCCTCTGTCATTGCAGATGTTAATGTGTGGTGAAGATATCGTCATGTGATGCCACGTCACTTTTCGTATTATGAAAATTCAGCGCTTTTCGTTTGATATCAAAAATTCGTTTTAATTTTTTTGATATCAAATTTAATTCGATTTTAGAATTATATACATAAGTGATAAATAATATTTTATTGCATGCGTCAAATATCTTGGACATGTTCAGCGCGTAATAGATATTTTGGAACCAAATTTTCAACTGCTCAGACAAACAGTTCATATACGTACTTAGGCCTGTTCATGATGTTTGGCGTGTAGTGTACATTATTATAAGCAAACTCCTGTATTATTATTTAATCTATTTGGTCTCGAATCCAATTTTTACTGTTAATTAGTCAAACTTTCAAGTCAAATTTTCCAATCCAATGTAAAATAGGAGTTGAGATCGAAAAACCAAGTATGTGCTAGATTTGTGTTTTATTATACTTTTAGGAAATTTTTAAACTTTCGTTTTTAATTAAATAAAAACAAAAACTGTTTTAAAATGTTACAATCATTACGTTAATTTTTATATGATAATATGGTAAAAATAACTTCAAAGTTGGCGCCAAACGAAACGTCATTTTAATGCACCCACACTTGACGTCAGATGTGAAATTTATTAATTAATAGAACACGTAACATTTTAATATAATTCTAATTTAATAATAACAAATATTATTATTGGTATGAGGTTTGATATAATAATTACAGTGCCAAACTGCAAGAGTACAAGAAAAAATATTTGAATTCGTTTTTATACAACCGACGTCACGTGCGGAATTATAGATAAAATTTTAAAAAGTAAAAGTGTCTGAATTGAATCTATGTAACTTAAATTGAACGTATGGTCAACAAAAGTATTAGCTTCAAAATGTCCCGTCTCTGTTTGTTTGTTCGAAGTGTGTGTAATAATATTGTGTGCATGTAAATGCTCATATTACACACCTATGATAAGTGCAAACAGGAAACCTTGTTGCTTTTGTTGACTGTACGAATGTACTATTAAAAAATGTAATATTTCATAATTTCATTTTATAAAATTTGATATACAATCTGTATTTATCAATGATATACCTAACTTTTAATTTTAAATATTTTACTACTTTTACAATTCATAATGATATTTTACACTATTGACGTTATATTGTAGTATTATTATATTATGATTAGCTAAATAATAAAGCATTTAAAATATATCCTATATTTTTTATACCTCCCATCTTAAAGATATTGGAAGTGACGATCTAATTATTAACAGGCCTTTAATTCTACAGAAAAGGCCCATGTCCAGGAAATGCGTAATAACATTAAAACAAGCTAAATATACGATCTTTATAAATACACGGCTACAGGCTACGCCTATTTGAGGCTGACTATATACCATACATACAGCCATCAAGCTGGACCTGGGTATTTCGCCAAATAAACTGCAACAAGCACAGAACACAACTATTATTGTGTTCTGTGGCTACGAGTCGTCTGGCTATGCCCGTGTTTGACCATATTTTGTGAAAAGATAAAGCAGCAAACGGTGAGCAGACACATGAAAGTGTAGACCCGGCTGAGCACGTAACTTTAGTAAAAATAGTTTGGTACTAAAACTTGCTAAATCTTACGCACTTGATCATGAAATTATAAAATATAAATTATTTGACACAACGCACTGAAAATCGAAATACATTGTCTTATTGTAGTCCGCCTTAAAAATGTCAACATTTAAGCTGTCATAATAAGGAAAAACAGTTAATTTCACCAATTGTTCTATTCAGTGCTAACAAGGAGGATTAAAAAAACCACGTAACTAATATGAAAAGATCCATGGAAACTGACTCATCAAGAAAAATATCTTCCGATTTGAACTATGTGTTTTCTTCCAAACGGTACTTTATTAACAATTTAGATTCTTACCACGGATCATACATATTAAAAGAAGTTTCAAAAATACTTAAGAACAACACTGCTGAATCTACGAAAGAGTCTTCTCAAAATGTAGTTGGAGAAGAAGTCGAAATGAAGTCTCAATATTCATTGCAGCCCTTTGAAATTATAGGTAACATAATTTGACATTAATAAGTATTGCAGCGGCCACTAGCAGTTAAGTTGACCTGGATAAAAAAGAAAATTTCCGCGATTATGATATGACGTGTTCATTTAGCTAGAAACCCTTAGTCCATTATCATTCGGTTAGATTCCTTGAGATATTAAGATACGTCTGTAACCAGGATTATTTATTGCATTATACTTAATAATAAAGCAGTTTATGAAAGGAAAGTAAAATAAACAACATTTTACATATTAGAGTATAATTATTAAATCTTTCTCAAAAATTCAAAGATGCTGATTCCGTAAGATTCTCAGATTTTCAATCTAAAATTTCGCGACAAACGCCATTGGCATCGGGTCTGTATCCAGCTGGGCACTGATTAGGTACATTTATAATATTTCTATCAACGTTATTCAATGATAAATCATCAATATTTATAATAATTTCTTCACCTTCCGCTTGACGCACATTTCTCATCTTTTCTTGCGCAGTCAGAACTTCAGAATATTCTGCGTCACTGAAAAATTAAAAACCTTTGAACACAAATGAACCTTATCAATGTGACTGATGAATGCATGTACACAATTCAAAAAGGAAAAAGCTAAACCGTAAAATAAAACAACAATGAATAAGGCCAAGTCAACGACAGACAACCCATTGTTGTATCAACAAATAACAAGATTGTAGAGCGTAAGGATAATAGTGTAGTTATTGAAACGATGAGTTGAAATCTAGTATTATTTGTCTCATCCTTACTTAATATTATAAATGCAAAAGTAACTCTGTCTGTCTGTTTGTTACGCTTTCACGCCTAAACCGCTCATCCGA
>DWQD01000065.1:0-11366 GCA_018252415.1 Jalmenus evagoras | reverse complement strand
TAATCACTTACCATCAGGTGAGCCGCCTGCCCGTTTGCCCACTATTCTATAAAAATAAATATTTATTTCAAGTGAGCATCTAAATTATCTAAAAAAAAATATAGGAATCTAATAGAATTACAATTTTGCTGAAACTGCAACTACTTATCTACATATTTTAATGTACATAGCTTAAAATATTGAAAATGGGATCATTTTGAACCTCGATTTCTTTTACTATAAAATCAAAAAAAATCTTAATGATTTTTAATGATTTTTTTATCATTACGCATGAGTAATGATAATATGAATAGTTTACACCTTACATATTATAAGTCTTATACTATTTATTGATGAAAAATACCCTTACATACAAACGTCTACATATATGCGTATTTGTATTTGCCAGAAAAACCATGAGTTCCAGATCTATACATTCGTTGTGGTGTTACATTAGTTATTTTATTAATAGCATTTTCAATTTCAATTCTGTTACTATCAGAAAGCTTATCATCATTTTCAATGAAGCGATTAATTCTTTGAACATAGTCAGTTTTTATAGTGTCAATAATGAATTCATCGTTTGGGGAATTAGAATTATAATCAATATTAGCTGCTATTTGTAATGCGTCTGTTTGAAAATTATCAATGACACCACCTAACCCATGCCATTCATTGACGAATTTTGGGACAATTTGAGTATGACCTAAAATATTTGCCAGTTCAACAAAATTCTCTGCATGCTCGTGCTGATTAATGCGATCATCGATTACTCCTCTAACTACGTGGGCTGCATGATAGTCTGATCCACGATTACTCCTTTTATCTTGATACTGACTTGCTCCTCCTGTGACAATCGATTCTCTGGGTATATTAGTATCTCTTGAAACTCGCTGAACAGTTCCAGCTACTCTAAATAGGCGGACAAGTCGATCTTCTAAATGTTGATGAACACTATGAACGTCTTGCTCAGAAGATTCGGGATCCTCTAGCTCGGGCACTTTCTTCCGGTAGTTTTTTGCACCACCAAATAGCTTAAGACGAATTGGAAATTTGTGCCATCCATTTATAATATGGCGCTGTATTTCTGGGTTTTGCATGACGCATTTAGACATTTCATTTCTAAAATTTTCTGATCCTAATTCTCTTAGTTCAGGTATAATTGAAGATAGAGCTTGATATAAGCAGTCGTTAACTGCTTTACCAGTATCATCATTGGAAGCTGTATTGGTACATGAGAGTTGGTAATGATTATCTTTTAATTCCAGTTCAATAACTTGTTTTTCTTTACTTTTTGGACCTAAAGGAATTTCTTGACTGATTCCATTTTCTGCATGAACAACAATTGTTAACCCTGGAACAACGATACCTCGTTCTTTTAATAGTGCTTGTATGACTGGACCAGAAGCCATAACACAGGTAAAATCCATTGGAATCTTCTCTAGAATTATAGCTGCAAATAACGATGGGCTTTGAGTTTTGTGCAATAGTTCTAATAGATCCTGATGATACTTTTTTGTTATTTCTTCTTCAGTTCTATTAGACTCTTGAATTAGGTTTGTTCTAGCTTTTTCGATATCTTCCTTGTACTGTTTTCGTAATTCACCGTGTTCTGTTTCCAAGGCATTTTCTTTAATGAATCTGTATACATCTTTTACTTTTTTTCCAGATAGTCTTATAAGTTTATGCAAACAATCCTCAAGTATGGGTCTAACGATATGTTGTGTAATTACTTGTCCAGCTTGTTGACGAAGAATAAGTTTCCAATTATCTGTTATTTCTTTTTTATAATTATCATATTTTTCTTGTGAAAAATCTTTTCCTTTACTAGACTGTTTTTCTTGGTCCTGAACATTTATTAACTTATTATCAATTTCTTGATGCAAGTCATCGAGAAGCTTTTTTGTAACTTCTTTAATCATATATATATCCTTAGTACGATTTGCCCAAACAATAATCTTACAAATATTATCGACAGCAAATATCACGAAGGAATTGGAATCTTTTTTTTTCTTTGCAGCTTCTGTAACTCCTTTTGTTATGCTATTAGCTATTTTTGTCGCTGTTGGTAAAAACTGTTTTTCCATATTATATTTATAAAAAAAAGTAACAGTTAGCTCAGTAATTGCCTTTTTTGCTTTGTTTTCTCCGTATATTTTATAAATTTTTTCCAAGCTGTTTGATAACTTATGGTTGTCTACTTCGTTTTCAATGTTAGATAAAATGACTGACCCCACATTTTCACAAAACGATCTTAAATGTCTGTCAATTATAGCGTCTGCTCCATAATTAGCCATGCATATGGCGATCCCTTTTACAGCTTCCACACTTATGCTCTGAACAACTTGTTTTATACCTACTTTTTCAATTAATTGTAATCCACACGTCTCTGTTGCCTTAGCTTGCCCAATTGATACACTACTACCAAATAGTTTTTGCCCAAAACGCGAGTAGCGAACACCCCAAGAAAGAAAAGCTCCCACGCCAACAGTTACTGCACTAAATATGATACTCTGTATTTTGTGCTGTACGTAATCACTCCAGCTAAAATGACCCGATCTATATGCACAAGTAGCATATAACATATCACTTATACCTTCACTGATAAAAACGGCACCAACATGAGTCATGAAACCCACTGAACAATATTGTATGATAACACCAATTGCTATTTGAACCAATCCCCAACCAAATACGACAGCAGTATTTATAAGCATTTTCGTTGTATACTTCTTCTCTTCGAAAAGTTGGACTTGATCTAAGCCATTAAGACACATAATATGAAGCTCGTCTATATTTGAAAATTTATTTGAGCCCAAATAATCCGCAAGAGGTTTCAAATTATTTTCAGGAACGTTTAATGACTTAATTGAACTTTTGAGTTGATTCAATGTATTAGTTAAAATTCTAATTGTGTTTTCATTTCCTAATCTTGATCGATAATCCAAAAGATTTCGTAAAGATTTTTCAGTTGTCTTAAATGAAGAATTTAAAGGTTGGCGAATTTCATTAGAACTGTTTATTTCGTAAAGTTTTCCATATATCACTTGGCTTACAGGGTTATAATGTGTTATCCATTTTGTAATGATTAAATGCTTAAAAAGATCAGAAGTACATTCTTTTGGTATGATTTCGCTGTTAATAAATAATTTTAAAAAATTTTCTTCTGACATTGGAATACTAAACAAATCTTTTACACTGTTTTCTATATTTTTGCCTGCTTTTGTATTTGATACTTTAGCATGCTTTAATATTTTCTGTTCTAACAATTCAAATACAAGATTATTATGTGGCTTGATCATCAACTGGAAACGAATCGGAAGCTTCTTTTCCCCTAACTGTTTTGCCATTTTTTGAACTGCTATTCTAAATGCAAAACATATAAATAATAATCCTATAACGCTATTTTTGTATATTTGTCTGGATTTCAATTTAATATCGGCAATCTTCTCAAATTCCACTTTAAGTTTGTAAATATGTTTATTTTCATTCATTTCATCTTTTTCAAGAACCCCTTCCGATACTAATTCTGTTAATATTTCTTCACCCTGTTTAGTACTAATATTTACTTTGTTAAAATCTTCTGCAACAATCGAGTCATATTGAATAAATTTTGCAGTTTTTATTTTATTTTTTTCTATAAAAGCCATTTTGTTAAATGATAAGACACCTTTTCTTTTTAACATCACAAACTTTGCTATATTCAAAGACATTAGCTCATCTTTGTAAAGAATTAAATTATTTTCGTCTTTTTGCTGTATAATACACTGACCGTTAGCAAAAACTGTGGGTATATCGCTGTTTGCCTCAACAGTGTCATTTTCAAAAACTGGTACTCGTATGTTTTTCGAGCAAATTTTTTCATTAAGCAATTCCACAAATGATGGGTCTACTTTTTTTAATTTTTCCTTGTCAATTATTACATATTTTACTTCATTAAATAATAATCCTTGTTCAATTAGCGATTTCCAAAACTGTTCACAACTGGGTAAATTTATTTCATTCTTTAAGGCTTTAATAAAAATTTTTTCATCTATAGCTTGTCCCTTATACTTGTCCAAAAAATCATACAATGTTTTTGGGGATATGCCAAAATCCCGGCTTATTGATTTAAGTTCAAACTCGTGTATTTTATTTTTTATTTTCGGCTGATCAAGAACGCCTTCTTGTAATAAATCTTTAAGTACATCTTCTGCCAATACCTCGTCAATATCATTGCTTGTTAAAGCTTGAGAAGTTACGGGAGTACCCAGAATATCATCTATTGACTTAACATACATATTGTAAAAACTACTAAGCGTTTGTTGTTGTTGCATATAAGCTTTAATTTGTATTATACTCTCTGAATAGTTTTCTTTAATTTTTTCAATTAGTGTTGCATTATTCAATGCACGTTCGCTATGACTTTGGAATAATCTAGCAGCTTCACATAATTCTTTTTTAAAAGCTTTGCGCTTTTCCTTATCTTCTAATGGTTTCTCCCAATTTATTTGCTTAGATAGCGCAAATGCCTTATAATAATGTGCTGCTTCTGAAAATATGACTTCATTTTTTATAACTGTATTAAATAAATATAGGGCTTCGTTAAATTTATTTTCTTTTAAAAAGTATTTTCCCAGATTTACTATTTTTACCGGATTTTCTTTAACCCAGTTGTAACAACTCTGAACATTTAATTTTTCATTGGTTAAATTTAGATCTGTTAATAATTTTTTGAATTGTGTAATAAATATTTGAAATGATTCATATAAAATATTTTTTTTCAAAATATTATTCGATTCAATAAGTTCACTTTTTTCATCGAGCCAAAATGCCCACATATCTAAACAACATTGCAATAATATAGACTGTGCCTCTTGAGGTATACTTTTTTCATTAAAATTCTTCTTCAGTTTTTCGTATAAACATTTGAAGTCTTCGAAACAGTTTTCTTCCATCTTAATTTTATTTTTATAATGGCTTGTAATTGATGATATTCGGTTTAATTCTTCTTTATCGCGTTCCTTTTTTAAATTTAACACTTTGGAAGTAACACCACCTTGATAACTGTCATCTACTATGATAAGTTTACCAGTACCTTTATCACCGCATCTTGCAGCTCGTCCAAACGCTTGCCGTTCAATACGTATGTTGCTAGGTAAATATGTTAAACAGACGTGCAATCCTCCTCTTTTTTTTAATGTCTCTGTTAATACTATATCAGTTCCACGTCCAGCAAGATTAGTAGCTATAATTATCTCACTCTCTCCGAACTTTTTTGATCCCCGTGCAATATCAAATTCCTCGTAGTCTCGTGTATATGTATGAACATGTTTAATACCTTTGTTGACGAATTTTCTTTGTATAAATTCAACATCATCAACCAGTTGACAAATTACTAGAACGGATCTCTTTTCTTCATTTACTACAGTTTTTACATCGTCGTATATGCTATCTATCCATACTTCTTTATTCTTACATATAATGGGTGCATTTTCATGAAATTTCTTAGATTTGGCAGTTGGGACTGTAACAAAATCAACATTATGTACTTCTTTAAGTAAATCTCTTTCACGCTGTGATCCCAAAGTACCGGTAAGACCATACAACTTTTGGTACAGCTTAAAATAGGATACATTAGAAATGAAAACAGCCTTTAAACTCTGCATTGTTAATTTACATCCATGTTTGAGTTGTAAAAATTGATGCAAAGCTTCATCCCACTGGGAACTAGTTTGGTCTGTTCCTGTATCCCTATCAATTATTGTTATAATTGGATTACCATCTGAAATTGTCTTTGTTCTATCTACATCAACTACGTAATCTTGCCCTGCTTTCATAAAAAATGCCGCTATAGCACTGTTGATCCAAGATTCCAAATGCCTCTCGATAAATGGCCTAAGATATTCAGGAACGTAAATAAAACGTTGTCTTTCAATGCATTCTCTTAAAAGATATACAATGTGTTCTTTTAAATGTAAGAACTCCAATGGGAGTCCATCAAAATCTATATCTTTAATGTCATGTATTAAAAGTCGACCGTCCGCCTTTAATATTTTAGCGTTCATTAAATATTTCCAAATTGAGTTTTTTTTAATTTCATCTAATTTCCCGATATCATCTTTTTTAATTATACCGTATATGTCACTTAGAACAGATTCTTTTATTTTTGTGACATTCATAGCCTCGGTGAGATCTTTTATGTCTTGAACTGGTCTATTAATGGCGCACCAAATATAAACATATACAGATTCTAGTTTATCTAAACCAGCAATATCATGAGATAAATATAGCATATTATTCCCTTTATCAAGCAACATACTATCGACTTCATCAATAATTATATTTGAAAAATCGTGATCCCCTAAAATATTTTTACCATAAAACCTATCCAAAAGATAATCTCTTTGAAAATTAGATAAATCGCCATATATAACTGTACTATTTGAATATGCCTCTTTACGTTTCTCAATATTCTCGCTGCAATTATGACTTACACAAATTTTAAATAAATCGTATATATCTTTGTTACATACAGCATCACGTATAGCTAAAACTGACGAACTCGTTATAACATCAACTTTTTCCCCACATAAGGCTTTCATAATTGAAACTGCTACAACAATTAAAGATTTACCCTCTCCAGTTGAAACTTGTGCCAATGTGCTATTGTTGTTAAATAGTAAAGACATCACTGTCAGCTTTTGAGTATCACGTAACTGGAATCCTCTCCTTAATTTAATTGCTCTATCGATTACAGAAAACATCTGTTCTTGAATCATTTTGCTTGGTTTTTGTTTATTATTTTGAAAATCTTTTGCCCAAATTTTTATGTCGTTTTCAGTAAATGCCTTAATTGATTTTCTATCAATTAAATAATTTTCGTTGCTTATATTTTGTACAGTATTAAGAATATGTGGTAAATTCTCTAATATACTTGAGGATGTATTGGAATTTTCTTTGATCAATTTTACCAGCTGTACAGCATCACGTTCTGTATCAGAAGCTAAAAATTTAGCATTTAGTTCTTCCAACCATTCTAATATATTTTTTACATTTCTTAAATAGTTTAATTCTTCTCTACCAAGATTCCACCTTTCATCATGAAAATTTTCTAAGATACAAATAAATATATCAATTTTGTTGTTACACAGATTTTTTTGTGCTAAAATATCCAAAAACTCAGTAACTACCGTCATTCCGAACATATTTTCCAAAGATAGTATATAATAAGGAATACCGCCTAGTTCATTTTGTTTCCAACTAAATAATTTTTCGATTTTGTTAATCCAGTAATGTTCTTTAAGAATATAAAGCCACTCACTCAGCTCAGTATCTTCTAAATCTATGTAGGCATCACGAATGCTGCTTAATAAGAACAAAGTATCTTCTACATACGACATAGACATAGCTGTATTATCTAGTTTATACTGATGTAATTTAACACCAAACGTCAACAAAATATCCTTATTTAATTCAGCTAAATATTTTCGAAACTCTGCTTTTTTGCTTAAGCATTTCTTAAAAAATGTTTCTAATTGTAACAATATTAATTCACCTATCCAATTATTTTGATTTACTGTAGCAATAATCCAACATATCCAATTTTCTTGTTTAGCATCTTTAATACATGAATCCAGAATCTGATTTACTAGATAACACATTTCTTTTATCGACACAATTCTTCCCTCATTTTCAAACCTCTTTAAGATTATGCGTATTATTCCCGAATGTCCAATATAAGAGGATTTTATTTTTTGTAGCTTTATTTTTATTTGCTGTTTTTCTTGTTCAGGATAAAACGTAGCAATTTCATCAATATCTTTTTCTTCGTTAAACTTTTCTTTAAATATTTCATTTGTTTCTATAATAACTTTATTTTGTGTAATTGTATACTTTTGTAAATATTCTAAAAGATCCTTTCTGTTATTGAATTTATAAATATCTGATAAGATACAAGAATAGGTTTTAACCAAAAATCGATTTTTTTTATGAATCTGAATAGAGTCTGTATCAACAGATATTTCAGAAAAAATGTTATCTTTATATAGTAAATAAATAACATTATTTGAAGAACTATTATGGTTATCATATAAGCTAAAGCCTTTATTAGAAACGACGCAGTATACTCTGATGTTAACATCAAAGACATAAGCCAAAAGTTCTCTATAACATCTAGATTTTGGACCTTTTAGTTTAATGAATTCAAAAAAAAAATGTAATACTTTTTTTTCTTGAAAGCATTTACTCCAATCGTAAGTGGAATGAAATTGAATATTTAAGCGCTCATAAATAATTTTCAAAAAAGGATCTTGCTCTATTTCATTTTTTAACTCACTGATCAAACATTTATCAATTGTATTTGATAACATTGATTGTAATATGTTTTTATGTCTAAAATTAGATAGTTCACTTAAAAATATGTTATAGTGTGTCATTATTTTCTTTTTTCTAGCTTCTAAAAATATAGTGTAATCATCGAAATATTTTTTTATGCTAGTCTCTACTTCCATTATTGACAACTCTGAACAAAACTTTGAAAATACAGGTTCTAACGTCATTTTATTTGTTTCCAAAAATTCTTTCGTGCAAAAGTTAATTAGGTCTTCACGATGTTCTACTTCGTTGTCAAAAAAAAATCGTCTGAATGATCCTAACACATTATGATTAATATTACTATATTTCTGTTTTCGAGTATCAAGATATTTTACTGCCTCATTAGCACTTATTTCGCTATCGGTTGTATTAATACAAGTAAAATTTTCTTCAAAAAGGTCTATTTTCTGCGCAATTTCTTGCAATACAGCTATCCTATATTTTTCAACAAATATAAGTTCTACATTTGTTTTATCATTATTTTTACTTTTCAACTTGGTGCATAGTTTTATCCAATTTGTGTATATTACGTTGAGTTGATTTAAATTAAGTTTAAGGTCTTTTAATTGCAACCATTGATTAATGGACTTTATTTTTTTAGGCGTGTTAATAAACACGTTCATAACACTCTCAACATAGTCAGATTTTCTTATTTCTTTTTCAATTTTTACTTTTTGATTAGGTTTATGTGTTCTTTTAATATTTGTTCTATATTTATATGAAGAAATTCGATTAATTTTTAATCCAGTGTCGAGTTTTTGATGTTTCTTTTCATTTGATGACAAAGCTTGCATAGTCCGTAGCTCAGTATTATTTATTTGACATTTCAAATCTTGCAACTTGTTTCCTTCTTCCAACTCAATGGTGTCAGAATAGTTATCCACATTTTTTTTTAAAACATTTTTCTTTTTTATAGCCCGAGAGAAATGTTGTCTATCCTTGTTTTCTCTAGTATTTTTTTTGTTGACGTAAGTCGTTTGTTGCTTATGTTCAATTTTATTAACCTCCATTTCCGCAAAAGAGTATCTATTACAAGCTTCTTTATAAGGGCACCATACACGATTCGAATTGTTATTTTCGTAGTATACAATATTTATATTATTGTCTCTGCTATCATAAAATACTGTTTCTCCCCAAAATTGATAATCCATATAACCCATATCCCAACTGTTTTTTCCATGTTTACCATACTCACCAACTTTTCCTACTTCTCCGTCATCTCCTTTATTCGTGTATTTTTTTACTTTAAATTCTTCTTCATTTATAAAATGTTTTACTTCTATACTTCCTGGGTAGCCACCTTCGCCACCTAATCCATTTCTTCCACCAGGTTTACCAGGTTTACCTAAAGAACCTTTGTAAAGCAAAAACCCCTGAAATCTACGAGTATAACCACCACGACAGTAGGAAAAAGTTATTTGGTTTCCCTGACTTGTAGTTGCTTCTATATAAACATCGCATTCTCCTGGACTGCTTGGATCTGTATACCATTCGCATTGAATAGTACTTGATAAATCTTTTATATATTTTACCATCTCTTTTACTTTTTTTCTTCTGTCATATGTAGAGCAAGCAAATTTAACAATTGATGGAAATTTCTTTTTGAAATCTGTTTTTGAAATACCTTCACCATTAGCCCCAGGTTTACCATTTCCACCATTTTGTCCACGGCTGCCATTTCCACCATTAGATAATATTGAAAAATTTTTTGCATTTATAATGCTAATTGCTAAAATTAAAACATTTCCCCCACTTTCACCAGGATATCCATCAGATCCATCTTTACCACAACCATCATCTTCAGTACCAGCATCTGCCTCATATTTGTACTCACTATTTTTTCCACTTACATCCCACGATACTGTCTCAATAATATGTATATTTTTTACTAAGATGACAATATTTTTTCCGTGCCAAACATCATTTTTTAAATCGGCGTCAATATAAAGATTTTTAATAATAATGAATTGAACTTCGACTATTTTAGGATTTTGTTTAACAAGACTCTCTAAATCGTTTAATATCTCACTAATTTTTAGATTCCTACTTTTCACCTCTATAATGCAACGGTCATCGAGTTCTTTCATTTGTATCTCTACAGGTTTAATTCGATCACTTATAACTTCTTTAATTTTTTTGACTAAAGTGTGATCTTTTATTTCTTGTAAGCTTTCAGCAGTTTCTTTTAGCAGTGAAATATCAAAGTCAGAATTATTTTCTAGATTTGCTATAGAAATCAAAAAATCATGAACCGATGTTTTTCCACTAAGGAAATTGGCTAAATCTAGTTCATGAATTACATGTTTAGTCTTTTCACAACCATCTAGATATAATGATAAGTTGTTTATAAATTCCAGTTCTTTTTTTGCAATTGAATTATATTTAAAGATTTGTTCCAAGCAGAGGTTTATAATTTGGTGTATAAGCGTCTTCTCAATCATTTCACTCATTAACTTGTTATTAGTATTTAAGAGCTTATAATAATCAGAATTTTGTAGGATTGCCGGAACATCTTCTATGTGTTTAATAGCATCTAACGACATTAAAAAACCTTGGTCTTTTTTAGTTTTTATAGCCTCTTCAGTAAGCTGGAGTACATCATCTAACCACAGGTTCGAGCAATACTTAATATATTTTCTTTCGATGTAGGCATTCTCAATAGGATTAAGTGATTTATTCCAATTTTCTTCTACACGTTTTTTAATGTCTGCTAAATTATATTTTCGTTCCTTTATTCCTTTCAATAAAAATAATCTTAAGTTCCTTTTAGAATCTCCATACTCAAAATTTACTCTATTTTGAATAATTTTGATGTTTTCTGCTTCATTATTTATTGGCTTCATCTTCTCATCCATTTTTACGCCATTTAAGTTTGTAATTATTTTTTCTGTAATCAAAATAAAAAACTATATTTAATGCTCACATTATCCATAGGTTATGGTCAAATGGTCAATTTATACATAGATAATAATATGGGCAAACCGAGCCTTGCTCGGTGATAATAGATGGCGCTTGTACATTAATAATTATAG
>DWQD01000064.1:0-11381 GCA_018252415.1 Jalmenus evagoras | reverse complement strand
GATAGTTTTTTTTATATAATAAATAACTTATATAAGTATATATTTTTTGGGGTACTAAAATCTTAAGGGTACAACCCTGCAAGGGTACAACTGTAGCAAAGTTTATCGACAAAAACACTACATAAATGGAATCGGTTTAATTACTGATCTGCATCTTTGTTCTTCTTAGTATTACATTAACTTAGAGTAGGTAGTTACAGATGCAATTTCGTTGAATAGCGAAGACTATAGTTTTATTCAAAGTAATAAGAAACATTGTAATTTATATGATAAACAGAAAACCATCTAAAAATAACAGAAAGCGTGATTATTGTATAAGATTTGTGCCATTTTTTTTTTATTAAAATTGTTTTTTAATGTGCTACTACGTAAAGTGCTTAATAAGTAAGTACTGTGTAGTCGCATTAATTGCCATTAATAATAACTAAGTATAATGTAAATGGTCAAGTTTTTAAAATACTAAAATTAAAAAATATGTTTTCAGGTCCATTACGATTTCGGACTTCGAAATATACTGTCAGTACTGCGAACTCTCGGAGCAGTTAAACGTGTAAATTCGAAAGACAACGAAAGTACTATAGTGATGCGAGTTCTGAGAGACATGAATCTATCGAAATTAATTGACGAAGATGAACCCCTGTTTATTTCACTTGTGGCAGATTTATTTCCAAATCAAGTGTTAGAGAAAACTACGTATCCGGAGTTAGAAGAGGCGATAAAAAAACAAGTAGATTTGAACGGATTAATATATCACCCACCATGGGTATTAAAAATAATTCAAGTAAGCTATGCCACAAAATTAATTATAAAAAAAAACTATTTAAATTATTATTATTATCATGATTCATCATCATGATTATTATGATCATCAGCCTTCACATATTCAACGTTAGATATAGGTCTCCATCAAATAACGCCAAAATAACTGGTCTCCGGTTGTTCTCTTCCAACCTGATGTAAGTCATCCGGCAACTGAGCGGAAATTCAAATAATTGATTTGATGCGAAACAAGATAAAAAAAATTGAGGACGCCGGTGGCTTGAAATATTTAATACTAATATAGTCGTCAACAGATAGATTATATTATGTAATGCTGGCCATACACGGTAAGGTCTACCTGAGCCGAACACCTGTTCAGGTAAACAGAAACGTGTATGTGTTATCACAACATGTACACATCAGGTATATAATATATCTGACAGGTATAACAGCACATACCTGTCAGGTATACCGGTTTGTGAATGGCCAGCATAAAACAGTTTAGGTAAAATTATTCTTATTATTCATTTCAATTTAATTTATTTCAGTTGTACGAAACACAACGAGTACGTCATGGTATTATGACTCTTGGTCCTCCTGGGGCTGGAAAGACTACTTGCATTCATACAATAATGAATGCTCTCTCTGAGATAGAAAACCCTCACAGGTTAGCTAAGTAATATTTTAAAGCTGAAATAACTCTAGGAAAAAATAAAAAACTGGAAAATTTTACATTTTACATTTATTTGTTATTTTTTTGTATTAGGGAAATGCGAATGAATCCAAAAGCAATAACAGCTGCACAGATGTTCGGAAGACTAGATGTTGCAACCAATGACTGGACTGATGGTATATTCTCAGCTCTATGGAGAAAAACTCTTAAAATAAAAACTGGAGAGCACATATGGTTGGTTTTAGACGGACCAGTAGACAGTATTTGGATTGAAAATTTGAATTCCGTTCTGGATGATAATAAGACGTTAACTTTAGCCAATGGCGATCGCCTTACAATGTCTCCTACATCAAAAATTATATTTGAACCCGAAAATATTGACAACGCATCTCCAGCAACGGTATCACGAAACGGTATGGTGTATATGAGCTCTTCAGGCTTAGACTGGGAACCAGGTAATAAAATAAAATTAGAACTGTCTTTTTTTTGTCTAAAGTTTGTATATACTCGTATTAAATATTCCATAGAAATAACACAAATTTTTTATTGGTAATAAACATTTTAAAAAATCTCTTTGAGGAGTTAAGTTAGCTTTCACTGTCTTTTTCAGTTCTTAATGCATGGCTGAAAACAAGATCACCAAGGGAAATAGAAGTTTTTAGTGATCTATTCGAAAAAACATTCCCAAACATATATACATGGTGCACGCAAAACCTAGTATTAAGTATGCGTGTTCTTCAAAGTAACATAATTTTACAAATGCTGAGCCTTTTGGAAGGATTAGTACCGCCTCAAATTGTTGAAACTGAAGATCAAACGGCAAGCAAATCCGTTAATGGTGACATGGATGACGATGAGGAAAAAGAAAAAGTGGAAGAAGTCGTACTATTCACACATGAACATTTACACAAAATTTACATATTTAGTTTAGTTTGGGGCTTTGGATCACTCCTTGAAACTCAAGATAGAATACGATTCGACGCATATGTTAAAACTACATTTAGTGCAGATCTTAGCCTTCCTAAACATCCAAACAACAAACCAAGTCTACTGTTTGACTTTTACGTTAAACATCCAGGAAAGTGGGAGCTCTGGGACGATTTAATAACAAATTATCAATATCCTGATACATCTACTCCTGATTATTCAAATATTTTAGTTCCCATTATAGATAATGTCCGAATCAACTATTTGATTCACTGTATAGCCAAGCAAGATAAAGCTGTATTACTGTTAGGTGAACAAGGATCTGCTAAAACCGTTATGATGAAAGCCTATATGAAAAATGCTAATCCTGAGCAATTTATGGGACGTTCTTTTAATTTTTCATCGGCCACTAGTCCCTATCAGTTTCAAAAGACTATAGAATCGTATGTAGAAAAAAGGAGCGGAATGACTTTCGGACCTCCCGGAGGCAAAAAAATGCTAGTCTTCATTGATGATATTAATTTACCTCAGATAAATGAATGGGGTGATCAAGTTACGAACGAAATCGTTCGACAAACTATGAGCATGGGAGGATTTTACAGTTTGGAAAAACCTGGCGACTTTACCACCATTATTGACATTCAATTTTTAGGGGCTATGGGACAACCAGGTAAATTTAAAATATATTTGAAATTGTTAATACTTCAATTTTAGAATTTAAATAGACTGAATTTAGTACTTGAAATAAATATGTATATACGTTGGATTTTAGGTGGTGGCAGAAATGATATACCTGCCAGGTTGAAGAGACAATTTGCAATATTCAATTGTCCTTTACCGAACAATGATTCTATTGATAAAATATTCAAAGTTATTGGAGAAGGACATTACAATGCTAAAAGAGGGTTTACTATTGAAGTGCGGTCACTTATAAAAAAAATTATTCCTCTTACAAGAGAACTATGGTCCAGAACAAGAATGAAATTACTCCCAACTCCTGCAAAATTTCATTACGTATTTTCTTTGCGAGATTTGTCTAGAGTGTGGCAAGGGATGGTGGGTACCTTACCGACTGTAATTGAGTCTGAAAAATGTTTAATGCTTCTTTGGAAACATGAATGTTCGAGAGTTTTCTCTGATCGTTTTACACATCAAGCGGACAAAGATTGGTTCAATAAGGAATTATTTGATATAGCGGGTGAAATTTTAGGACCAGAATATAAAAAAATGATGGAAAAAGATCCAGTG
The DNA here is from genome assembly GCA_018252415.1 of Jalmenus evagoras. Lineage (NCBI taxonomy): Eukaryota > Metazoa > Arthropoda > Insecta > Lepidoptera > Lycaenidae > Jalmenus > Jalmenus evagoras. The sequence goes on along the minus strand of DWQD01000064.1, from coordinate 7,774 downwards.
TTTGTAGATTTCATGAGGTATATAGCGTGAATATATTCGGAGTTTGATTTATCAGTGGGTTTCGATTAATTTTATATACTTATTTTTTGTACCAGGGATGCTCCAGAACCAACTGGTGAAGAGGGTGAAGACGCAGATATGGAACTACCAAAGGTCTATGAACCAGTTTTTGACTACGCTGAATTACGTGATCGCTTAGATATGTTCCTCTCCCAATTTAATGAAATGGTTCGTGGTTCCGGAATGGATTTGGTATTTTTCCCCGATGCAATGCTCCACCTCGTAAAAATATCAAGAGTAATAAGGCATCCAAGAGGAAATGTTATGCTTGTTGGTGTAGGTGGCTCTGGAAAACAGTCATTAACAAAACTTTCTACTTTTATAGCAGGTTACCGATCATTCCAAATTGCTTTGACACGATCATATAATGTAGGTAACTTCTTAGAAGATTTAAAGTTACTGTACAGGTCTTGTGGAGTTCAGGGGAAGGGCACAACATTCATTTTTACTGATTTAGATATTAAAGAAGAAGGTTTTCTTGAATATCTTAATAATATCTTATCGTCTGGAGTGATTTCAAATTTATTTACGAAAGATGAACAGCAAGAAATAATTTCGGAACTAACTCCAATTATGAAACGTGAAAACCAAAAACGAACTTTGACAAATGAGCTTGTAATGGAGTATTTTTTAAATAGAACATGTCAGAATCTACATGTTGTATTATGTTTTTCACCAGTGAGTATAATATATTTAAACTGATTTGAACTACTACCGAAAAATATAAGCATTATTAAAATATATATAACAAAATTGCTAACTAATCTACTAACAATTATCTATAGGCAAAAATTAAAAATACATTATGGTTTTTGCTTGTTTTAATTATGTCGCGCACTCTTTATGAAATTATTTATAACATGTGTCTGTCTAACTTATTAGTAGGTATTTTTATGTTATCGATGTAAGCCAATGTTCAAAACTATTTTTAGGTAAGTGAAGCCTTTAGGTATAGAGCGTTACGCTTTCCTGCGCTGATATCAGGATGTACTATAGACTGGTTTCAACCTTGGCCTAAAGACGCTCTAGTTTCTGTAGCCGATCATTTCTTGGCTGGATTTGAAATTGAATGTACGAAAGAAGTCAAAAAAGAACTCGTGACAGTCTTAGGTACAATTCAAGACGTAGTTTCAACTGTATCGACAGAATATTTCCAAAGATTCCGACGTTCATCACACGTGACTCCTAAATCTTATCTTAGTTTTATCGGCGGTTACAAAACAATATATCAAATGAAACAAAAAGAACTTGGTGATGGAGCTTTAAGGATGGATACTGGTTTGGAAAAACTACGAGAAGCTTCAATATCAGTTGAAGTATTAAAAAAAGATTTAGCTGTTATGGAACAAGACTTAGCACTAGCTTCTGAAAAAGCCGATCGTGTCTTGTCAGAAGTAACCGAAAGAGCAATGCAAGCAGAAATAGTAAAAAATCAGGTGCAAATTGTCAAAGAAAAAGCTGAAGCGTTAGTTGCTTTTATAGCGGAAGAAAAAGAAAAAGCTGAGAGAAAATTAGAAGCTGCTAAACCTGCGTTGGAAGAGGCAGAAGCTGCTTTGAATACTATTAAGCCAGCTCATATTGCCACCGTGAGAAAACTGGGTCGACCTCCACACCTTATTATGAGAATAATGGATTGTGTCTTAATACTTTTCCAGCGTAGATTGCATCCTCTTATACCGGATACTGCAGCTCCTTGTCCTAAACCTTCGTGGGCAGAATCGTTAAAGGTAATATGGGTATATATAATATACATCATAAAGATACATAATAATATCTTTAAGTAGAAATATAGCGACACCGTCGTCGGTGTAGTAATCAGGAGACTGAGTCACTACACGAGGGTCGCAGACTCGAATGCTGCCTAGGACATAGATGTGTACTTTAAACTATTCATGTATTTAAAAAAAAACTTTCATTAATTTCCATTATACAATATCGTCATATTTTTTTAGATGATGGCTAGCACAACATTCTTACTTCAATTGCAAAACTATCCAAAAGATATTATAAACAATGAAATGGTGGAACACTTAAACCCTTATTTCGAAATGGAAGATTATAATATGGATACGGCAAAAAGAGTATGTGGAGATGTTGCAGGCTTACTTTCATGGACAAAAGCAATGGCTTTCTTTCACAGCGTAAATAAGGAGGTTCTACCGCTAAAAGCATCTTTAATGCTGCAAGAAGCGAGACTTAAAGTAACATATTTTCTGTTCAATAACTTACACTTTATATAGCCAAAAAAATTGCTGTATTCTTGTATTTTATTTTAGGTAGCAATGGAAGATTTAGCGTCAGCAGAAAGACAACTTGAAGAAAGGGAAATGTCGTTAAGAAATGTTAAAGAACAATATGAAACTGCGGTTTCAGAAAAACAACAATTAACAGATGCTGCTAATGTTTGTTTGCGAAAAATGACCGCTGCTACTCAATTAATAAATGGTTTAGGAGGAGAAAAAATTAGATGGACTCAGCAAAGCAAAGATTTCAAGGAACAGCTGGGCAGATTAGTTGGTGATGTTGTATTAGCCACAGGATTTTTATCCTATTGTGGCCCGTATAATCAAGAATTCCGATATAATTTATTCAATACATGGATGGGCATTCTTAAAAATAAGTTAATTCCTGTAACAGACAATTTGGATATAACAAATATGCTTATTGAGAGTGCTACCATATCAGAATGGACACTACAAGGGCTCCCAAATGATGAATTATCAGTACAAAATGCTCTTATTGTAACAAAGTCAAGATCATACCCACTTTTAGTTGATCCTCAAAGTCAAGGAAAAAATTGGATTAAAAATAAGGAGAGTACTAATGAGCTTCAGATTACTTCATTAAATCATAAGTATTTTCGAACACACTTAGAAGATAGTTTGTCTCTTGGAAGACCGCTTCTCATTGAGGATGTAGGTATTGAGCTTGATCCTGTAATTGATAATGTGCTAGAGAAAAATTTTATAAAATCTGGTTCTATTGAAAAAGTAATTGTTGGGGATAAAGAATGTGACGTAATGCCTGGTTTTATGCTTTACATAACGACCAAACTCCCCAATCCAGCTTATTCTCCTGAAATAAGTGCTAAGACATCCATCATAGACTTTACAGTAACAATGCAAGGCTTAGAGGACCAGTTACTGGGTCGAGTAATTTTGATGGAAAAATCGGATCTTGAAGAAGAACGCGTGGCTCTTTTCGAATCAGTTATGAAAAATCAAAGAAGTATGAAAGAATTAGAAAGCAATTTACTTTGTCGCTTAACATCATCAGAGGGGTCACTAGTAGATGATGAAGCCTTGATCCAAGTTTTACAAATTACTAAAACTACAGCAGAGGAAGTGAACGAAAAATTGAAGGTAGCTGAAGTTACAGAAAAAAAGATTGTAAGAGCTAGGGAAGAGTTCAGAGCTGTAGCAGCGAGAGGGTCAATTTTATACTTTTTGATTGTAGAAATGAGTAATGTGAATATTATGTACCAAAACTCGCTAAAGCAATTTCTTAATATATTTGACAATTCTATCACAAAGTCAACAAAAAGTAATGTAACTGAAGAACGTATAAATATAATTCTAAAATATTTGACTCATGAAGTATGGGCTTTTACATTGCGAAGTTTGTACGAAAGACACAAAGCTTTATTTACTTTAATGTTGGCTATGAAAATAGATTGCCAGAGAGGCTCGATATCGCACGATGAATTTATGGCATTTGTAAAAGGCGGAGCTTCATTGGACTTAAATGCAGTTGCTCCTAAACCATTCAAATGGATTTTGGATATTACTTGGTTGAATTTAGTTGAAATCAGTAAACTTGAAACATTTTCAGAAGTTCTGTCTAAGGTTAGTGGAGTATTTTTATTCTTATTGTATTGCAGGCAAAAATAATAACTACACTTGATCCTTTCCACTATTGAACATGGGTCTATTATGAAATCAAACTAGGAAAGAAATTAAGCAATAGCTCGCCTAAGTGCTGCCACAATGCGGATTGATAATACGAAATTTCCGGTACGAAGTCAAGTTTTTAAATATTTAATCATCGCTGCTATATGTAAACAAAGAAGGTACAACTATTTCTATATGTTCTAGATATCAGAAAATGAAAAAGAATGGCGAATATGGTATGAAAAAGCAAAACCCGAAGAAGAAACAATTCCAAGCGGATATCAGGAAAGTTTAGATGTTTTTCGCAAGCTTCTTTTGATAAGATCTTGGAGTCCTGATCGCACACTTTCTCAGGCTAGAAAATATGTAGTGGGTGAGTTAATTAATGATTAAGTCAAATTCTCTGAAATCTATACTAAAATTATTTCCCTCTTTCAACTCTTACACGTCCCTCTGTTGGCCTCAGGTTTCCTTCTCGAAGTCAAGGAGCGTATAAGGCCTCCGTGCTGGTCATTAATTATTACTGACAAATTTTATCAGACATATTTCTTCACAATATTGAATTTCTTGGGATTGAGCTGGGATGAGTCTTTGCTATTTATTAGATATTGTTCGTAAAATCGCATTTATAAATTATTTACAGATTCTCTTGGGCCGGAATATGGTGAGGGTCGCATACTAAACCTAGAAGCAACTTGGGATGAATCTGAGCCGCGGACGCCGCTTATATGTATTCTTTCAATTGGTTCGGATCCATCTGCACAAATTGCCTCTTTAGCGAAATCGAAAGAGATCGGTCAGTATATTTATAATTAAATGTGTTCTCTTCCTTCAATCTAAAATCTTTTAAAACTATTCCTATGTCTGAAATCATTACAGTATTGAAAGCAGTATCAATGGGCCAAGGTCAGGAGGTTGTAGCTCGAAAAATGATATCAGATTCAATGAATGAAGGAGGATGGGTTCTACTACAAAACATTCATCTATCACTACCTTTTTGTGTAGAGGCTATGGACGCTCTTATTGAAACTGAACATATACAAGAATCTTTTAGACTTTGGCTAACAACAGAAGTTCATACTGATTTCCCGATTGGACTTCTGCAAATGGCTATTAAGTTTACAAATGAACCACCCCAAGGAATTAGAGCGAGCATGAAAAGAACATATCAGAATATTACACAAGATACCCTTGATTATTCATCATTATCACAGTGGCCTCCGTTATTATACGCAGTTGCATTTTTACATACGATTGTACAAGAAAGAAGGAAATTTGGTCCTTTAGGATGGAATATACCATATGAATTTAATCAAGCTGATTATGCTGCAAGTGTTCAATTTATTCAAAATCATTTGGATGAAATAGATCCAAAGAAAGGCATTTCATGGCCAACGATTTGCTACATGTTAGGTGAAGTACAATATGGCGGACGAGTCACTGATGATTTTGACAAAAGATTATTAACCACATTTACTAATGTTTGGTTTTGTGATGTTCTATTAAGACCTGGTTTTGAATTCTATAAAGGTTATAAAGTGCCACAAACGAGAAATCTTCAAGGTTATGTCGATTACATTAATCAGTTACCTTTAACTGATACACCAGAAGTTTTTGGCTTACATGGCAATGCTGATATTACTTATCAAATAAACAGCGCTAAGGATATTTTAGATACAATTCTCAGTGTACAGCCAAAGGAAGGAGGAAGCCAAGGAGGCGAAACTAGAGAAAGTATTGTATACCGCCTTGCCGAAGACATGTTAGAAAAACTACCAAAACAATATGTTTCTTTTGAAGTTAGAGAAGCGTTACAGAAAATGGGAGCTTTTCTTCCAATGAATATTTTTCTGAGGTAATCACTAACACAATTAATTTACATACCTTAAAGTACAAAAACATTTATTAACACGTGTATTTTTTTTTAGACAAGAAATAGATAGAATACAATGTGTAATAAAAACTGTTCACACGACTCTTTGCGATCTTAAATTGGCCATTGATGGAACAATAGTTATGAGCCAAAGATTACGAGAATCGCTTGATGCGATGTACGATGCTCGAATCCCACAGCAATGGTCGAAGGTAATTGTTTATACTTTTTTTATAGAAGAAGAGGCAAACGGGCAAGCAGCTTACCTGGAGGTAAGTGATCACCAACGCCCAAAGACATCTGCAATACTAGGGGGCTCGCATTGCAGTGCGTTGCTGACCTATGAGGAAAGAGCTTTTTACTTAAAGGTCCCTAAGTTGTATCGGTTAGGAAATACCGCTGGTGGCAGCTGCTTCCACAAAGTGGTCGTTCGAGGTACGAAGTTCCTTGTGAATCTCGTGGTTGTGGATTTTTTGTGGATATAGATACAGTTACTATTGCTGACTATAAATATTTTGGTATCTAAAAAAACAGAAATTTCTTTTAGGTATCTTGGGAATCAGCTACATTAGGGTTTTGGTACACAGAACTCTTGGAACGTGAACAACAATATCGCATTTGGCTACGCGATGGACGACCTAATGCTTTCTGGATGACTGGATTTTTCAACCCTCAAGGATTTCTAACAGCAATGCGACAGGTAGAAAAAATTAAATAAAATATTAGGAAATTTTATCTTTATTAAGATAAATCGGCAAAGTGCGTAGATGCGTGAAATAATGTACACATTATATTTTTTGAGGAACAAATATGTGACGTCTTACTTTTTTCCCTCTCCTCTATGTCATCTCATTTCACTAGAAAATTCTAAATCGGAGATCCCGGATAGGATACAAGAAGAAAATCTTCAATTGAAAATAAAAAAGAATTTGTAAAAATTACAGGAAGTGACACGAAGCCATAAAGGCTGGGCGTTAGACTCCGTTGTACTACAAAACCATATTACTAAATTCAACCGCGAGGACTTACACGATGGACCGGCAGAAGGAGTTTACGTATATGGATTATTTTTAGAAGGTTTGGTCTACTTATATTACACGTCTGTCAAGTGTTAGGTGGCTACAAGCGGGAGGTCGCAGGTTCAAATCCTGCCAAGGCACAGACATGATGGTTATTTTGTATGATGAATAATATATTTATATAACTTTTTTTAATTCATTTGCGTTATCGAATGCGCGTATGATAATTTCTAACAACGGATCTAGGTTAACATTGTAAGATTGTTCATAAATAGATGTTTATTGTATAATATGTTGTTGTTTTTTTTATCCATATAATATTATGTATTCCATTTTGTAATATTATTCTTTATATTGCTTGAAACGTTTTCATTTTCAAAGTAAAGCTTTCATAAATCTTAAATTTTAAATCATCTGTAAGTTTGTTTTTTATTTTCAGGCGCATCCCTGGACAGAAAATCGGGAAAACTTATCGAGTCTAAGCCAAAAGTTTTGTATGAGCAGATGCCTGTAATATATATTTTCGCTATTAATACTACAGCCGGCAAAGATCCACGTTTATATGAATGTCCTATCTACAGGAAACCTCAAAGAACTGATGCCAAGTATGTCGGTTCTATTGATTTTGAAACGGATAGTAATCCTAGGCATTGGACGTTACGTGGCGTAGCCCTATTATGTGATATAAAATAAATTATGAAGTAAAATGTAATTCTTTATTTTCTATCCAGATACATTTGAATAATTATTATTTATTATTATCATTGGTCCTCGTCCATAGTAGGACATAGGCTTCTCTATTACATGCTCTGTAGGTATCTCTTACTGAACCTCAAACACAAATATAATGTTGGTTGTCTTGTTTTGTGTGTATGGTAGTATAACTCAGTCATTTAAAGAAGGGGACTGTAAATGGCGGCGCTTCTATTTGT
>DWQD01000063.1:0-11433 GCA_018252415.1 Jalmenus evagoras | reverse complement strand
CAGACCTCGGCGGGAATTGAACCCACAACCGCCGTTGTAGTGAGCCCGTCACTCGACTACTACACCAACCGGACGTCAAACATATACGAAGCTAACGCCTATTTGACGGCTCTTACGTCTCCCTGGGCCAGTTACAGGATGGGAAAATTTCTTACGCTACCCCACACGACGTCAAAAATACATAGCATGTATTAAATAAATACATGCTATGTATTTTTGACGTCGTGTATCGTCGTATTTGCATAAATAATGCAAATATTTTCTTGCCTTATCTTTGTATGGGGCCTCTGATGTAACACCCTTTTCTTCAAATGTTTCTGATATTTCCTCTTCACTGACTTTACTTCTAAGTTCGTCAGTTAATTGTTTCTCAATTTTATACTTTTTTGTCATCATTTCATGATCTTCTTTAGCATCTTCAATTTTTTTTCCTGTACCACCTACTTTAGAGTCAATTTCTTTTTTCAAGTCATATTTTTTATCAGAGACAAATTTATCTGCCTCGAACATATATTTTTTTTCTTTTTCAGCTTTAATAGTTGTTTGAGATTCTGTTTCAGTCTCTGAATCAGTGGATTTTTTCAGGAACTCGCTATCTTCTTCAGATGAAACTTGAACAAGGGTTGAATCAGTTCTAACTGATTTCGAGAAAACTTTAGATTTATCGCCATGTTTGACCTTAGAATCAAAATGTTGTATAGTTTCTTTAATTGATTTAACAGATTCTTTGTATTTTTCTGATTCTATATGGGCTTTGTGACTAACGGTTTCTTGCGTTTCTCTAATAGATATTTGTTTTGACTGATCTCTAATAAATGCTTGTGTATATTCTAAGCCAGGATCTTGTTCTAGTGTATGTTTCTTTAAAGCTTCTTTTGTTAATTTAACAGTAGTTTTTGGCATATCTAAAGATGGTTCTTTAGAAAGTTTGGTTTCAAAGGCATTTATTTTATCCTTTAGAGTTGCTTCCGCTACATCTTTTTCATCTACTACTAACTCAGGAGATTTATCTCCATCGTCTAACTTTTCTTTGATTTTTGCGCTATCGATTTCTTTTTGGGAAATCACTTCCTTTGTAAAACTATCTGCTTTACCTTCACTAGTTATTTTGACTTCAGTCGTTTCAGTGGGTATTGATTTTCGAGGCGTAATAGTGACATTGGAAAAATCTCCAGAAGGAAATCGCATGGATTCATTCCTCATATGTCTTTGTAAATGTTTAGGAGTAGGTTTTGCCGGTGAAGAGGGGTCGAATTTTCTAAACTGCTCCACATGTCGTTCTTGTTTCTTTTCTTCTTGTGGAGGTTTTTTTTCGGTAATCTCTTTTTTGACCTCTTCTTCGCCGGTATCAGGTGAAGTTTTGGAACGTGTTCTTTCTAATTTCGGCTCCTTTTCTTTGACCTAGATAACAAAAAAATAATATACAACACTTTACAACTCTTTAGTGTTTTTCATATTTATAAAAACGAAATATTATAAATTCTAAATTTTTAGGACTGATAAACTTATAGCATTATTAAAAAAAAAAATAACCTGATGTTCGATGTCTTGGAATTTTTTTATATCTGGTTTTATTTGAGTTTTTATTTCAATAATTTCTTCTCGTATTTCTTTCTTCTGTTTAGAGGCCGGAATTTTACTAGAACTTAGTTTTTTTGTTATTTGTTCTTTTCTCTCAGCAACACTACGCTTGACATCTAAACAAATAGATAAAAACATTTTAATAACACGTATCAAACATTTTGTATACGATATAATATAAGATTACATTAAAAAACAGTAAAGATGTTATAAACTGTATTTTACCTTCATCTTCTTCGCTATCTTCACTAGGTGTAGGAGTTCTTTCAATTTCACTTTTATCAATAATAGACTTCTCTTCCGGTGAATATTTGGCTTCATCTTGATCTAAATCTTCTGTTCGAATAGTTTCTCGAACTTGATTTTCATCACGTGTGAGTTCTTTTAATTTGTTGTCTTCGTCAACTTTATAAAAAAATATATATGTAATTAGTAAACACTTTTTCATTATATAAACGAAAGTAAAATCTTCCGACTAATATTATATATCATCTTTCTATTTCTCAAAGATAGTTTTGTCGGTATATATTATCTCTCTTAACACTATATCAAAGTTAATGTTTGATACTTCATTTTGAAGATTTTTTTTTCTAATGACGAAAAATATGTAAGTTATCATCTTAAAATTAATGTCATTAATGTCATTAAAATGTACATATAATCGATATTTTATTTTAAAATTACTCGCACGGGTCAGCTAGAATCACAGCTAAAAGAATTGATTAATTTATACTTGTTGAAACTAATTGCATTACCTTTATAAGCTTCAATTTCTTCTGAAGCTTGTCTTTCTTGGTATATATTTCGTTGTATGCGTCTTTCATTTGTCATTTCAGATTGAGGAGCTATAATATCATCCCTGCCAATACGACATAATGCTAATTCTAAAGAATTATCTGCAATATTTACAAAAAGATAATTAAAAATGTAGTATTAGTAAAAAATATTTTTAATGTATTTTTGAAAATACATACCTAGAGCTTTTGTTCCAGATTGGGTTCTCCATAGTTTCAGCATTAGTTCTGCTTGTTCAGCTGTAGTTATACGCTTTGCTTGTATTTGATTTACAGTTGCAACACTTACTCCTAATTCGTAAGCTAAAGCAACCCAGTCTTTACCTAGTAAATTGCAAATATCTTCTAACCTGAAAATATATTTCTTTCATAAATATATATCTCATAAATTTAAGTTTATATAAATTCAAATGCAAAATTGTAGGATAAGCAATTTTAAATATAAATTTTCAGGAATAAAAATTAACATTGACAAGAACGGTAATTTTGTAATATCTTCAAGGACTTGAATTCAACCGAAAACGGTTTATAATGCTGTCGTACAATAAATATTAGTCAGTTAGTACAATAAATAATATATAGTCAGGAATCATATTTGATGTTAGCTAACGCCACAAAAAAAACTCTCCTCAAGTAGTTTCTTTTTTGGAGACGCGTTTGATTTTATATTAATTCAGAAAAATGCCATCTTGACGTTTTTAGCTAACGTTACAGTCAAATGAAATTTTAAAAATATTGTGTACTTTTATTATAACTTTTATAGAAAAACTAACCTGGGATCACTAAGTCGCTGTCTCCATATTTGTTCTTGTTCTTCAGTGCGTCGAGGTAAAGTATCGACTGGTAAAGGTGAAGTCCTTTCTGCTGGTACATCATCCGGTACCATTATGTTAAGGACGGCAATCTAAAAATAAGGATATAATAAATATTTTATGTCCGATTTCTAGTAACATAATTTTTATCTGTAACAAAGTCAGTTTTAGTCAATTATCATCATCAGTTTATTAAATCTACTGGGGCTTTTCATTTAAGAGAAATTTTTTCACAATTGTCTTGCTAATATTTATTTATTTAAGAATTTTAGATTAATAAACATTTTCATAACTTACTGGTGACGGAGATGGTTCTCCCTTTGGCACCTTCGGATCTCTCATAAATTGACACCGACAAATAGGTTCCAAGTCTTGAGTCTTGATCATAACTGGGAATGCAACTCTGTTCTCTCGGAATGCTCTAAATGGTATCGTGAGCTGCTCTCCAGATTTTGCGATCGGAACCAGGTTGCCTCCGAATTCCAGGTATATTGGTTTTCCTTCATGTACCTAAAATTAATTGGTATATAATGAATATGTATTAAGGTAAATCATACAAAAAGTATGGCTCAATAACTATCCTGACTTTATTTTAGCACGATAATATCTCGTATAGATTGTAAATAGTCTGAAATTAAAGTCATTCCATAATTTAAACTCAACAACTCAACAGGGTACTTCTCCCTTATAATAATTTGCTACGCTTGAAATCCCAAAATCCCCTATTGGATTCCCCTACTACAAGTACAATTAATTTATTTAACTTTACTCTCCTTCAAAATACAAAGATAACATTAACACTATAGTTACCTCAACATCACGACTTTTAGCAACTTGTATGAACCTTTCTATTCGTTCCAACGCCTTGTCCTCTTTGTCATCAGTTACGCAAAACATTCTCAATTGTGCCTGACATTCATCAGTACGTTTTGCATAAACAATAAAACGTGCCATAAATGGAACATGAATTGCTTCCCTACAGAAAAAGAGATTTATAGTATTACCTGTATGTTAGATTTAGTGGATGTCATCTAATAGAAAGAAAGAAATAAAGAAAGAAAATACGTTTATTCCTTGCTCTGTTACAAACAGCTTATACATCATAACCAATAAGTAACAATTCAACATAAAAATTTAAACAATAACTATAAGCAGGCTGCCTGTAACACCACAAAGAAAGGGCATACAGCTCAGCATATTGCTACGAGTCAACCGAAATTGACTCACAGCTGTATATAAGTAAGACTCAGCATAGATGTATATAAGTCTTAACTTTTGTACTAAAATGCTAAACAATGTTCGTTTAAGACAATTTACATACACTACCCCGCTGAGCAGGTGGTTTGACAGTCATTAAGTTACGTAAACGACAATGCAAATGCTAATATCCTTCATCCGTATCTACTTAGCTAATCTTGGATGGATATATCACCAAACATTCAAAGCTCCATCAGATTTTTACTATGAGATAAACCAATACAAAGTTTTGCTTCGTATTCATGTCTATCTTATATTCAGTTAATACAATCAAAATAAATTAAATGTATTTTGTTTTGGTCATTGTAACTTTTACAAATTAAATTCTATACACAAACTATTTTTCAATTTGCCGATACTTACCGATATAATTCAGTGGCCATTTTAGTCGCATCTTCAACATGACGACAATCAATAAGCCAGTACCGAGCTGATACAGTAGTGGTGAAAGAGACACAGTCATTGACGAATGTCAATGGAGTATTTTCTGTTACATCTTCCCAATGAGCGCGGTTTGTTCCTCCTGGTTTTAATTTTTATTTATATTATTTACTTGGTTATTATTTAAGTTAAACTCTATATTCTTAAATGCATGCTGTAATATTGACTACCCTTTACAGCTCTTATATTTCATTATCCAAAACTACTAGGCACGTTGTAACATTTTTGCCATTTTGTACTTAATAATTATGTAAATTCATTACATGCAGTAGCTTTGTACATTAATAAAAATCATATTTTAATATAATTTGTACTTTATCTACTCAGTTAAAAACGAAATGTAATTTATATAAAATGTACAATTTGTAGTTTCAATTCTATAATACAATTCCGTAAAGTAAAAGTATAAGATAAGAAATTGGAAAGACAGGTCAATAAAGGAAAAGAAAAACATAATACTTCCAAAACGGCCTATAGCAAACACACAATAAGCGAGGACGACATACCATAAGGAAACAATAATACCATACCGTGTTGTAATCATTTTAATGATAATGACGTAAATGCGACATACTTGGTAAGGATCGATCCTGTAAATTAAGTGCTGTGCTATTTTTGTGAAAATAAAAATAATGATACTACAAATTTCGAATCGAATGCTTACAATTTTTGGTCTAGTTTCGAAAAAACAGATCTCTCGAAGGACAATTACTAAATCGAATTCAATAAAAATAATAATAACAAAAACCTGAAAAGTGGAATAATGACGGAAATAATATATAAAAAAGATGACAAAGGAAAATGATAGGCCGTTTTGGAGAAGAAGTTGATTTATAATAGGCAAAATAATATAATTTGACAACATTGACGCAGAATTATGGAATGATTATGGTAATGTGACACAGAGAAACGATTTATTTAGATTTTCGTTATTTTATATAGATTAACCGTTTGTGGTTTGATTTGTTATAATGTGCCATTAGCATTTTTTTTACAATCCATCTACATTTTCAAGTACAAACATTTTATAAAACCGAAGTATGTGATATATATTGTGCACTTTCGTAATTTAATATATTTTTTGTTTATGATACAGTGTCAGTGATTAAACAAAGCAAAAACTTCCAGCCCGTGCAGAGAGAAAAATATTTGAAAAGCAAGATATGAAAGAAGCATTCAAAAGGGATGAGAAAATAATAAAAAATGTTGATATCTATACTATAAAATAATCTATACATTATATAAATATCAACATAATAATGAGTGGTGATAAAATAAATGTTAACATTATAAAAATATAAATTGATCATAAAAATGATAAATAAAAAGAAATGTGAAACTTAAACCGATATTGATCTTGTTTTGAAGTTATTTGTATAGTATCTCTAATTTTTTTACCTTCGAGAGATCTTTTGCGAAATACCCCTGTTGGTCGATAGCGTCGTTTAGGTGGCGGCGTATTATTTAACGCCACACACGGTGAGCGTGCAACACACACAAACACACGAAAACAAAAACAATGTAGACACGCACAAACGCACACATAGGGACTCGTCCCCTTAGCTGCTCTGTGTATTTGCTATAAGCGCCACTTTAAGTTTAGCTTTGAATTTTATTACTGAGCCTAATAAATAGCCTATAATTTTCTTCATTTTTATTTTTATGATTTTTTTGTAATGTTCTCGAATTAAATAAATAATGATCAAACTACAATAGACTTTACAAATTAACATGCCCATCTCATTTCTAAATATATCGTCTAAGTAATTTTTTTATTATTATCTACACTATTCGAATATGTTATTTTAAAGTAAAATCTAAAATATTGATCAAAATGAGCTATAATATATAATTTTCGGTCTATAAAATCGAATGCAAGTTTGTTTAAGATACTACTTTCTACCGTTCGTTGATACTGAATTATATTTTTAATACCTATTTATTCTCGAGAAAAAATAAAACTACGCAATACTCGTGTTGCAATGAAATATTATGTTTATTTTTTATGTTATTATGTTTAAATTTATTATGTTTATTATGTTTAAAGCGAATTTTTTTTTTGCATTAAAGTGTTTTTGTTATAATGCCTCTAAAGTATTAGAAAGAGTCGTTAGTAAGTCATCAAATAACAAAAACAAATCATACTCCATTGCAACACTTTAAAAAAAATATATATGTTAGTTACTAGATGAATTGTTTAATAATGGCACTAAATATATTTAGTCTTTTATTTTTTATTAATTTAATAATTAGATTGATTGTTTTTTGTATTTGGAAATATGATACAGTTATTTGGTAATATCCTTTTATCAGATCTACAGTCTAGTAACAAACATTCTAAATGTTTAATTTCATAACATTTAATATATTACGCACCTGATATGGAGCAAAGTAGTCTTAATGTTGGAGCTGATGATGTACTGTATTGATTTGTCATGCCTTGAGTGTGTGGACGAGGCGCTGGCATACTTAAAGTAATTGCTTTATGGAATTTACGTCTTCTAGGTTCTACAGTAACTACGGGAGATACTGCAACTCCACGACCAAGCAATTTGGCTGTAAGCTCCGAGTCTATTATTTGAGCCTGAAATTTTTATTCTTTTAGTTTCCCAAGGAGTTTTTTCAATTAGAATTTGTATGAATTTCCTAAAAATTGATAATTTACGAGTTTTAAACAATTTGGTGTTTTGAAGCTAAAGACCAAACGCAGGAATAGACATACATGCTCTTTTTAGTTTGAGCTACTAAATGTAAGAAGGAAATAGTGATGAGACAGAGATAAATAAAAATATTACTTACCCTCCAAAATTTTAACTACGCCGTTAATAAAATAATAAACACTGGCATGAAAAACTAAAAGTGTGCTGATTTAGAAATAATAATGTGATAAAGCTAAGGGAGTGCAGAAGGAAGCAAATATGAATGATTGAAATCACAAGAAAGGCGTTAAAGTGTTAATAGTTTTCTTTTTTCAACATAAAAGTTGCAAATTTCTCACACATGCGCTATAAATAAAAACATCCACTTTGTAATAAAGCTTAAAAGAGAAAAATAATATGCAAATAAAACACATCATGCAAATCTCGTTTGGTCTTTAGGAACAGTCTTACAAATGTAATTAGCACAACAAATTAAGCGTAACATCATCATTACCCAATAAATTTAGCAGTTGACTTAAAAATATAACATAAATCTACTTAACTACCGGATACGTCACTCCAAATGTTTCACACAAAAACAATTTTTGTAAATTAATATCAAATAACGTATGCACTAATTATAATTATAACAATATTCGAAGTAATATAACATGCTTCTTTACCTAAAGACCAACTAGAGAACACAAATTTTGCGTCCAAACGCTGTGTGAGAAAGGTAACTTTCTAGTGATTTCGGTTTTTCAATATTGCTTTTAATTGAAAACAAATAAGTGTACATCAATTTTTTTATTTTCCGTTTATATATTTTAAGACAGTACTAAATTTATTGGGCATATAATATTCTACCGGAGTAACGTATTCTAACTACATAAAACACTATATATTATTATTATTACTACTAATTATAACCTGTATGTTATGGTAACGATATGTTACTCTTATATTAAATTTAAGATTAAGATCCGTTTATAAAATTATATCTAATGGTTTGATTTCATTCTTTGACAAATAATTAAATTTATATAATATGGTTAAAGTCAAACAACTATGATTGTCAGAAACAACAGATGCATATGTTAAATTTTCATATGTGTATTTACTCATGAGCAGAAACTCACATAAAGTTAGACATAATTTATTTTTAATGTTTCTTTTGTTTTTTTTTTTTAACCTTTCATTATTTTTCATTTCAACAGAATCACTATATTCTAACTTAAAGTCCTGAATAGCTTTGAATATTTAAGAAAGAGGTAAAATCATTATATGTATTCAATCATATTTTTTAAAACCTACGAAGATTCGTTGCCTTTTTTATTTGCTTCCATTCTAAAGGACATTTAAATCTTTACAAGACATCGACTATATTTTCGTTACTATTACATTCCTTAAAATCTAATCTACAAACGACTTATGATTAATTTAATAAAATAAATTTCATAAAATTTTCTTAATTCTAAGGCTTTAATTTTAAGCAAGGCATACCAGCGTTTCAGCGTAAAGACAATCATTTTAATTGAAGACCTATTTTGTTTGTAAAATTAATACAATAGAGAGATTTGGCATCCATTTGTACTACAATTGATACGAATGATGATATAAATCAAAATAGAGAACATGCTGATTGTAGCCGTTTCTCGTATGTTCCTTACAAAAATACGATAATATAAAGATATATCTGCATTATAAAATAGTATATCATTGATTCCTCCCATATTGCAAATACATAAAAATAAACTTATTTTATGTGGCAAAATAAAAAAATATATAATTTACAGACAAGAAAGTATAAATTAAAGTATAGAACTTTTAAAACGAAGAGTTTGTCTAAAAGAAGATTAATTAAGAGATATATGTAGAAGTTCTGTAATAATAAAGGCAAAATCTATTTGAAATTGAGTAAATATAAAAATAATTAACTATATCAGTAAAGTTGGGATAAAATTGGCACGTAATAAGGTTGAGATATTCTTCAGACTTAAAAAATCTAGAGTATAAATGATACCCGTAAAGTCCAGAAGCTGATTGTAAATTATCAATCCAAAGATAAGTATAATTATTTACCAAATAGTCATTCTTCCAACAAGAGAATTAAAAATCGGAAAACGTTAAAAAACGTACACGTATACAGAACCATTATGTCAAAAATATTGCTAGCTTATTTGAATTTCGAATTTTACACTCATCATATTCAAAAAGTTACACATTAAAAAACAGCACACGTCGAGACATTATTGAAGAACCTTTATTATTAAGAGATATTTATAGAAATATAGAATTTCTTTTAATACATTTACTACCTTATTATTATTATACCTCGAAGGGAGAGTAATCGTTTACGTATTACAAATTTAGATTTTCTAAAAACTACAACCAATACACTTTGCACCGACTTTGTCGTTTTTATACCTCACACTTATATTAGAAGAATACTGATTTGGTATCACACAGAATGTACTTATTTATTATACTACCAAATTAAAGAGAACCGTTTTTTCTTGGATACATTATTGACTGTAATCTTTTTTAGATTCATATCCTTAACACCTTTACGCGGTTTGAAAAGGTTTACCTGTAGGCCAACTTTGATTTTCTTCGTCAGTGCTCCCTGGGGGAAGACTGCTTGTACTTGTGGTACAACTGAGCTTGATACCATACCACCTGAACAAAAAGAATGAGGTCTCTAAACTAGATGTTATAAAAATTTGGATTGTGAACCAACCCTATAAATTATATAGGTAGATACAGAAAAAAATCTGTTTGAAATCTGACAGAATTTCAACAAGTAATGTAAAAGATGTTTATCAGTTACACACTACTTATGCATATCCATTAACAAAAGCTAGGCAATTTAAAATATCTTATAAACCTACCAGTCGAAAAGGTAGATCAGAGAAATAACGACATATCGACTAAGAACTTAAAAAATACTATGTCACTTAACGAATTCTGTTAATAGCAAATCACTAAGAAGTAGAAATACTAGTAGATTTCTTTCGGATAATTGCGGAAAAAATAGTGAGGATTCGTTGAGAGAAGCCTTGGTCTTAAAGACGACTGTAACGTGCTGAAAATAAATATAAGTTATTTACCTTCGGGTCCAATAGCATGGACCTCCTGTCGGATGCGTGAAATAACTGCGAAGTACTGTGGAAAGTCATGGGTCAGGATACGAGTAACACGCGGTGCATCCCAGCCTTTTTCATCTTCGTTGGTTTCTGATTTAGAAAGAAAACAGATTAAAATATAAAGATTTATGTTCTTTAAACAATTTTTTTTTGTGGTTTGGATATTGCGAAATAGAAATGAAGATTATGATTAGTATACGCATGAATTCATGTGGAATAATTAAAGACGTGCAGCACATATTACTGGAGTATGTCCAGCACCAATAGGCCAAAAAGATAATGATGAAGTACTTAAGAACGAATAAGATATATGTAGGCTTGTTCCATCATATTTTCTCTCAAACTAACTCAAAAAAAGCAAAAGTACTACTGAATTTCATTATAAGTGCCTTATCATAATCTGATAACTAGTTTAATATTATTGTTTTGACTGTTACCTCACAAAGCTGTACTAAAGTTGTTATAAATTGTATACCTTCAATCTCCAGTGTCTCATGCAGTATATCCTGCACGACATCGTCTGTTGCATCAGCGTTATGTTCGCGCCAACTAGTGCCGTTGTCTGACCGAAGTATCACTATTTCTCTTTCTTTCCCGCGAAGAGAAGCGTAATGTGGCACTTCCAATATAACCGGTCTGGAACCGAAATTAATTTTTCAATTGGTCTATAATATTTTGCAAAAGTAAAATTTGTTTTCATGAATGGATTAGTATTATGACTGACTGAAACAAATCTAGAAAATAAAAATAATTAATAATATTA
>DWQD01000062.1:0-11446 GCA_018252415.1 Jalmenus evagoras | reverse complement strand
CCATTTTTCAGTATACCACACATATACTGGGCCCAATATGAAACATCTCCTTTGTTTCAAATTAGGAAGCAATGTCATAACTTAAAGTAAAACAAAAGATTTGAAACATAGTTGATTATTGTGAATAGAAGGATTTTGAAAGACATGTCAAAATTTAGATCTAATTAACTAATTAGACCTAAAGAGAAACTGTACTTTAAGTTAACGTTCAAAGATTTAATTATCTTTCAACGGCTATATTCTTATAAGTATTATATTCTTAGTTGTGGAGGCTAGATTTCTGTTATATTATAAGTAGGTCTTAGACAGTATTATACATAGGACAATAGAAGCTATGTTCGAACAGTGCACCCACACACCAGTTTGCAAAAGAGCTTTCGTACTCAAGTCGGTCGCTAAACAGTCAAGCCGAGCCAAGGACCGGTCCATTAGCCGGGTCATCTGCCCGCGCATGCTGCATTAAACATTACCATCAACACAAATTATTGGAATTAAGTTTGATAAGCAGTACCTAGCATTAGGGTCAAGTATGTAGTAAATATTAATAAGTGTACCGTGATTATATGCCATGTGTGTTCATTTCAAATTTTGGCGTATAAATAGTTCCTATTGATAGTTCATTTATTTAAGTTTAAAGTTGGGAAATATTCTGTCTGTATGTTCGGGCTAATCTCGAGAACCACTAAATGGATTTGTATGCGGTTTTTTCTATTATGATCAGCGTATATCAGGAAAACTTTAGTGTATTAAAACTTGCCCTAGCATCTAGTACCGTTGGTCTGAGTTACTTTTGTTTTGACATTAAATGAATTAATTAAATTAAATTAATTAGTAATTTTATTTTGACAAAGCACACATGAAGTATTTATTAATTAACACAACTGTATCATTTGAATTGACTGAACAAATACTCATTCGAGTGGAAGCTTTTCATGACATGACGCACGAAAAATCCTCTTTTCATTGAAGCGAATTAATCAATACATAACATTCATATTAGCACAAAGTTTTACAAGCATTTGGCGGGAGTCGAGCATTGTCTCGCGACAGAACGAGTTTTGCATATGATACGCCTCACAAATGCCATATTGCTTTATTTGTTACATTATTCTCGTTTCACTGGCAGGAAATAAGCCCATGTTGTTCGTTAAGACGGTTTATATGACAGTCAAAATATAAAATTTTCGATGTTGCCTTCGCGTTTAGACACTACATGGGTTCGGGTTGTATCATAAAAAATCGGGTTTTCTCATAAAAGTAAAATAAGGATGTTATTTTTTGTTGCCGTTTAAGAATATTAAGACAAATTGAACAATAATAAGTTAGGTTTTATATTCAGCTGTTTCGAGGCACAAAAATGTAATTTGAATAAAAAAAATCCAAAAATGATTTGAAACATTTTTTGAAGGTTATCTGTAAATGAAAAATAGAATAAAAAAATATTTGTGCCTTACTTCTATTTCATTGTGTAAAAATAAAATGATTTCTACGTTCGACAAGTAAAAATCCCATACTCTACATTAAAAAACTACACAACATTTTGTTCAAATCAATTTTCGTTGAAGTCATTTTTAAGTTCTAGGTACTATTTTGAATTTTTCACAATCTTTCACATACATAATTTTTGTTACTTAGTAAGTAAATATTGTAACATAATATGCATGCATCTGTAATCTGAATCATTTTTATTTATTCAATTCTACACAGACGGATAGACAAGACGAAATGAAATAATAAACGCTCCTTATTTTTGGCATTTGGCTAAGGAACCTTAAAAATCGTGTAAGTGATAATTCTAAAATATAGGTACCATGTGCTCTGTTAGCTTCATATTATAACAAAACTTAAAAGCATTAAGTACCTATGATTTGTATTTTGATGATGTATTAATTTCACCATCATTTTGTAGATCGTAAATATTTATTATGTGCTAAAAATAAACTATAAAACGAGAAATCTTTTCAAATTATTATACCTGATTATCATTATCCACTTTATACGTGAAAGAAAGTAAACTTCTTTCACTTCCTTTCAAAGAGAGAAATAAAATAAAATCATTTTTAATATTATTGAGTTATGGATAAGTTTTGGTTATCCTTGACTCTCTTATCCTTCCCTAACCCCAAAGGGAGGCGACGCACTCCGAACTTCTGAAGTTGCGGACGTCCATAGGCGGGGGTAATCACTTACCATTAAATGAACTCCTTTATGATATATACAAAAAGCTTTACATGAAAATAATACGTTGACGGCTCATTTAAGGTAATCCTAAACCAAAACGGAGTTGCCATACACTTACATACTTTTCATAGATATTTATAAATTTCATCAAGCAAAACAAAAAGTACATATACATGTATGCACATATTAATCACTTAAATATTGACCGTTTTGGTGGATGTTAATCCAGACAGAATAATGATCTCCGTGCAGTAGTCGATTTAATTTGGATGCAAGTAGCAGGAAATCGGCCGTCTTGCCATTCGTTGAAAGAGGTCATCTAGCCGTGGATTAATACGAGCTGATGATGATGATAACATAAATACCATTTTAATAACTTTTATACTTATTTTGCAGTGAAACCGGATTCGAATGAATGGTTGCTAGGTGTCAGACGCGAATAGAGCGTTATAATATCACTGAACTGCCTTGTGTGGGCCAAGGCTGACAAAGTGAATGTACTTAAATTTACTTTTAAATCTATATTTCTGTCTATAGATAGAAGGTCAAACTGTAATAAACCAATGACAGTATCCTGCATTATGAGACTAATTTTTAGAATTAATTTTATACAAGCTTTTCTCTCAATAGCACTCTATACTCAGAAAACAACAATTTGATCCATAGGGATCAAATGCCTATATCGTTTTTGCAACCACGAACATTCTGAAAACCTGTACGGACCTTAGTCTTACGACTCTTTTCAGAATGATCGTGGTTTTAACCTTTCCGAATAAGGCGGGTAGACCGCACGGCCAAATCACAGTGGAACGTAGCCACAAGCAGTTTTTCCACGATGTATCAAGGGTGTGCATAATGCAGTCAGTGTCATATTTTAGCCGCATAGTCAGCTAGAAACATGTACGCGGCCGTGCAACTGGTCGCAGTAGCTTAAGGCACGAATAGATAGGAGCTAAAACTATATTTCATTTCATAAAGATAAAGGAAGAAAGAGTAAGTAGTAGGGTACTTTAACAGCAAACAGTAAGACTTCTATGAAGCGAATCGTAAATAGGCGTTGGTTTTTTCAAAATGTATTGACATTTGGAAATACCTATATTACGAAAGCAACCGTGCTTACACGTTCATAGCGAGGGAAGTATGTTCAGTAGAAAAAGATAATGAGATGATGAATATTAATAACATAATTTCTAAAATAAAACTCACATTAAATAATATTATCAAAAAAATAAACAACGTTACGTAATGTAAACCACAAACACAATTTTAAAGATTTCTTTTACGATATCGCAAAAATGAACCCTTCCACGGATATGACTCATTAAGGGTCTACCAGGAAACGATATTAAATTTTCACGATAGCGTTTTACGTTACCCACGCTGTTGGTTTCGCTAGTTCATGCATATTTATCAAAATAACAGCGCCGATTGAAAGGCTGCATATAAACACGCACTGAATTGCAAAGTTGATCCACAGTCAGTGGAATTAAGAGTTTAAATGTAATAGTTGTGAGGGTATATTTTCGCACGCGGTTTTGATTGCATTTCGGACGGCGGCGGCGTGGCGACGTTGTCCGACAGTCATTAGCGAACGCACCCCCGGCGGAGGGTAGGCGAATTCTGCGAATCGCGCGTCGATCGTCGGTGACTCACTCCGCGCTTGCAGTGGGAAACACCAATTGTTCCGTCTAAACATATCATTAGAACTTTTTGTTTGAGTCTGTTATTATTAATTTTGTAACAAACGTTAAAAAATGTAAATATAATAAAAAAAATATATTTTTGTAACATCATAAACTGAAATGTAATTAGTAGCCACAGTGAAACCTCTAAGTTTCTAGTTTTATACATTTTTTGTTTGGCCACAAATAGCGTCGATTTGCGTTGCCTAAAATTTAAGTTTCAACATAATTAACTAATACCTCAGGAGTTATAAGTGCTCCTAAGGGCTAAAAAAAGTACCTACATAATATAATCAAACTAGCAAAAAGCAGAAACATGTGTGGTGACATTCTAAGGACCAAATAAAACCTTAGTACCGTTCGATATTGGAATATCAAATCTGAATTAATTAAGCCGTTAACTAGTCTTAATTAGCTTTTATATAATATCTGTAAAGACGTTGCTACTGTTCGTCGGTCGCCAGTTAACTCTAGGTCAGTTTTGTCTCTATATTCACTATCTTCAGACAAGTCTCATTAATCAAGTTTGAACAAAACGTGGTGACTGTTGAAAGTGTCACGCTTTAAATGAAAGATAAGGTATCAGGGCTCTAGATTAGCAGTGCTTTTATCAACAAGCTTGGTTCAAGCATGAGCTTTTATTTTAAAATTGAATTAAAATATTGTTAGCTGAAAATAGGGTTTTTAATGAAATTATTAGTTATAGTATTATGAGTTTAATAACTTGATATAATATTTTGTAAAGATTAATCAAATTTTATAATAAAACTAAAATTAAACTGTATCATAACATTAGAACATATATCTTTAGCATTGTTACCTGCAGTCATATAGACAATTTTATTTACTTAGTATTTAAAATTTTACTTTATTCTTTTTAATAAATATTGAGTGTAAAATATATTCATCGTAACCATTAAATATTCACGACTGACGTCCAATAAAATATGGAAGTAAGAAGTAGCAAAGCATATTATTAGATATTTTAATCGGCAACCCTTGTCTTTATAAATGTCTTGACCTTTTGCGCCTCTTGTGATTGACGTGAAATCAACAAGAAATTTCATTACCAGACTGTGCTCACGCAAACAATTAGAGTACTCAAATATTTGACTCGATTATTATAAGTCTATTGTTCAGAATATACACTTATTATGAGGTCAATTCCTTTTAATAGACGTCGACACTTGAATTGACATTTATTGATAGAGGCCCATGCTCACCAGTGCACGATAGCGGGCTGATGATGACAAAGATCTGGTCATTGTGGATTATCTCGATTTATTTCTACACCTTGTTATCTATTATCTATTATTATTACAGATGCCACGAATATTCGGCCACTGTACGGTATTTGGCCGAATATTCGGCAATATTAACAAATTAACAAAATATTTCACGTAACGTTAACAGTACACAGGTCAGTAAAAAACAAAATGGTCAGAGTTTACAAAATAAATTAGAGAAACAATCGTAAAAACGCTCAACTAAATGCAGGCTCTTTCGTAATTGACGAAAACGTTTTCGTCATTTTACGTGTTGTTTTTAACGTGTCAGATCCCCAAGCATGTAAATAAAACAGTCCCGACAAAGCAACTGTGGCTAATTTAGTGGGACAACGAATCTCCGGACGGGTGATGACTGAGTTACTCATGGACGCCCTGGGGCGGGTTAGGGGACACCGGGGATGGTTGACTAAGTTTTTATATTAACATGTAGGTACATAATCCTTATTCTAATCCCAAAGTATAGAAACTCCGTAGAAATTCTTACTAATATTATAAAGCTGAAGAGTTTTTTTTTGTTTAAACGTGCTAATGAACGTAATTCTGGAACTACCAGTCGGATAAAAAAAAATCTTTTTGTGTTTTATAGCCTGCCTATTGAGGAAGGTCATAGGCATATATATAACCCTGGAGGTGCCTTTGTAGACCTTCCCCTTCCGTCTTAATCAATTTACCCCATGTCCAGGGTTGGTTACCTATATATTTGATGTAACTTGACTTATATGGTAATTGATAATTAATCAATGATGTTGCAAATATTATTAAAATGACGTTAGCTGTAATCAAGCATTTATTTAAAGAAAAGAAACAATTTTTAATAATTATTAAAAACATTTACTTTTTCTCAATAAGAAATAAATCTTTCTTACCTACGAAATCACATTACAATCAGTCTTATTTATTTGTTTGATGAAATACGAAATGTGGCATCTGATAGCGGGACTGTACCGCCAATTCAAGTCAAATCTATCTTTTATTGGTTAAGAAAAACATCATTTTGTCAAAGAAGAAAAATATCTATTTTAGATTGCGAGTAAATTTTATGAGAAATATGGAATGAGATCCTCTTTCAATTTGTCGAGTATATATTTTATGAGCCATTTTTCCGACCTATTACTAAGCAATCTACAGGAAAAATACGGAAATTGCTTGATTCGTAGCATTGTAAAAGTCCCACTATCATAAAACTCCCACATATTTCACGACAAATAAACTTCTCATCCAATGAAATTTTCTTCTCGGGAAGCAGTTCAGTGCAGGTAATATTTCAAAACATGTGTCATTCATAACTTTCGCCTTCGCAATGTCTGTCGATGGAGCTCGGGCGAAAAGGTCTCAATAATAAATTTTTCGTGAGCCCGCTCCGTTATCCCCGCGAGCGAGCCCAGGTACATTTTTACGGCCGCGCAAGGAAAATAAACGAAAAATAAAATAAAAGTCAAAATGGCAGACATAAAACTATTTGCTGGAATATACAGCGGACAAAAAGTTTATTTTAAAATGAATCTACATCCCAATACACTTCAACATCAACATCATCGGCCCGTTACCCTCTATTGGGCCAACATGAGCTTCTCTCAATGAATGTCAAAACACAAAATATGGTGTTCTCATTCCAGAATTTGCCTGGGTGCAATTACAGAGTCAAATAAATCACACTAGCAACGTTGCTCTTCGTCAACAATCCCCTGTATTTAACTCAATCTTGGATTGTTATACCGTCATCATCCGATGCAACTGACGTGCTAGGCTCAGGTCTATCTCACTGTCAACATGAGACAGACCAGTCACAAAGTCTCGCCTCATATTTGAGTCTATCTTTACTATGACACAGATTTAGTCTGTTATTAGGTTGAATTGGTTCACATTTGTTAGCCTTTTGTTGACGGTACAAGGCTAAGCCTCCGTTCGACAGCTCTTACGTCGCTGTCACATTGCGTGTGGGGGCGGCGTAAGAATCTTCCCACCCTAAAACTAGTCCAATATATTTGAGCAAATTAAATTTTAGATCGACAAAGTTAGGGCAAGTTTGTCGATTGGCATATCAAACGAGTTACAACAATGGAACGATCTTAATATGTATATTTCTAATACATTTAGGTTCTCTCGTGATCATATAATGATAATAGGTCTGAGTACGTTAATGTTAATAGTAGTAAGATCTTGTGTAGTGATCGACGAATAATTAGAGCTTGACGCCGAAGTAAGTTCATGCAGGTTATGTAGCAAGCCAATATCGATACTTCCATCTTGTGTAATATTTATTCACTGAAGTATATTAATTAATTTATTGAACCAATCTATATTATCTATTTTTTATGAATAAATAAAATTAGTATGTATGGTTCATTATCATCATCGGCTCGCTATCGTCCACTGTTGAAAATGGGCCTCTAAATGCATATTCTTCCTTTAATAAAACTGACACCTACTAGTCATTTAATCACTTAACTTATTTTTTAATATTTTCAATAAAAATACAATATTATGTGACCTGTATTTGCTTTTATATTCCAATATACAAAATAATAGTCATCACAAACAACATACTTTGCCAGAGACTCAATAAATCAGTTCCCAATACCGATGAACTTGTTCATATAAGATGAAGTTTTGCATAATTGAAACCACCGCATGAGCCTTTGCGGCTATGTTCTATCAATATTAATTATATCTAAGTGCTCGAAGTAGGTAACCCTTTGATGAGCGTAGCAATGAAGGTAATAGTAGTATCGGATTTGAAGTCAAATCCACAAATAAGCATTGATTAGAAAAGTTTTAATGGTTTTATCGATAATGATTTTTGTCGACATAGGAAAAAGCAGAAAGGTCTATTAACGACAAATAAATTAGGGTATATTATTACTTTTGGAAACGTTCTTTTGAAGAATTTTTTTTTTGATTAGGTACATTGCTTAGAATCAGTTCAACGTGAGATCTAATCGAAAATTAGCTTTCCCAGATTTTATGACTTTGCTATCGACTAAATAGTTGACTGAATCAAAAATATTACTTTAAAAAATAATATAATAATTTTATTGTTTAGATAAACAATGCTCACATTGTGTTGCTGATAATATTGCGTCTGATATTGTATAAAATATCTTCTTATACTGATTATAATTTGGATATGGAGCGTATCCAAGTGTTACAACTAACAAATACGGCATATATATTTAGCAAATATGGAATGCCAAACAGCAAACACTGAACGAGAGATCTACAATATAGTTTGATGTCATAACATAATAAATGAAGTTTTGAACATTACGTCCGTGAGAATATTCAGATACCTCCTGTTGGGAATTTACATTGAAATTATGGCTTGAAATTTGTCTAATGTCGTGTCAAATTTGCGTGCTGAAGAACATTAAGAAACACCACAAGTCACCTGCGAGTTTTACTTTACTATCTGGTTCAAACGCGATAAACTGCCTAGAAATGTATCTACGTATATTTATACATTTCCTAATAATAACCTAATAACATTATGTAAATGATACTGAAATTATTTCGTCTGTGATAAATGTTGTGATCATAATGATGCTCATTATTTTACTAGTTGTTGCCTGTGGCTTTGGCCACGTACTATTTTTCTGAATGAAAGATAGCCTCTATCTCTTGACAACGTTGTACGAAACTAACTATAGGCGTGAAAGCCTAACAAACGAACAATCAAACAAACTCACATTCGCATTTATAATACAAGTGCGCTTTTCGATAGAATGTGAGGGAGATGTAATATTTGATACAATAATGATTTGTATACATAAAGCAGACTACAATAAGTCAATTTTTGTTAAATATAGCTTTGAATTGTTCCTTAGCACGATTTTTAGATAAATAGAAGTATAGATAAGTCACGGCATCCGTCTCACGAAGCTACGTGAAAGTGGTACTAATTTAAGCTAAACGCTTGAAAGACAGTACAATTTACATACCAGCCTATGATTGAAAGTGAAAACAAAACCATTATACAAGCAAACAAGCAAGGAATCCCCAAATATTCAGTTTCTCGTCACTGAATACTTAAGATTAGATGTTAACATAGAGGAACAGAAGGCATAGCAGTAAATTTTGGTATTTACACTCGACGTGAGGATGTTGACTCAATAATAGCCAAGCGACCGACCTCAGATCTTATGTTGACATGACACTTTGGAAACTGAGGTAGAAATTGTGTTTTGTTCTTGAACATAAATTATTGCATAACATGCTATTATTTGCACTTGGAACAAGACTTAAAAGTACAGGACAAAAATAACTTGTAAGCGATAAGCGACAAGTACAATAGTATTTGAAAACAAATAAACTGTTAGTACCTTACTTCCAACTAATCCTACTCCTTCTAATATTATAAATATGAAAGTTTGAGAGCATAGATGAATTGTATGGATCTTTGTTACTCTTTCACGCAAAAAGTGCTTAACGTATTTTGATGAAACTTCACAGTAACTTTTATATCAGAATAGCACATAGGCTACTTTTTATCCCGTCTGTAAACAATTTTGGAGTTGACGTCGCCGAAACCGCTGGCAATAGCTAGTTTTCATATAAAAATAATATGTTTACATTCTAGTAACAGATGTTCATTGGTACACTATATGTTTGCAATGAGAAATAGTCTCTGTCAGAGGGCAGGTCGGAAGCTTACAACGTTCTGAAAGCAGACAGACGTCAGCACATTGTGAGTGACACGTCCTTCCGCATTCACTGCACTATACGAAATATCCACGGCCACTATCCAGTTACGCCATGTTAACGTTCTAACTCGCCCAACAGCTGCAAAAATTTACCACAGACTAATAAAATAACTAGCTCAATAATTTATTCAATACACTGGTATAATAATAATCTAGAGTACATTTGAATGAAAAGTGAAAATATTTGTAAAATTTACCGTGAATTTAAATGTGAACAGTTTTTTACGTATAAAACGAAAATCGTGTCGTGAGCCCTACGCTCTAATAAATATAGAGCTCGAATGCGACCCTAATCGCGAAGGCAAAACGGCAACAATACAAACAGGCGAGGTATCAAATTGTCGAGCATGCAAACACATTAAGGGGCGTTGGGTAAACGCCGACTAATGATTATCTATATTCTGGGCGAAGAGGAAAAAAAGTACGTGGTTAACGTAAATAAATGAGGTATATTTCATTGGGCTTTGTTTTAGGAGTCTCAGGCGGCAGCTGGTAGGCGGGATACGTCGCTTATCTGACGCCACACCTTTTGTATTGTCGTTGACCCAATTCGAATGGCACTCGACCGCTTCCATGTCAACCTCACCTTCAGAAATTTATTTTGATAGGGCCGCCTAATTTGCTCATTTAAATATTTTTAAGATTGATTCTGATACTATTTTTAACCGTAGTAATGCTAATTCTTAATCTTCATAAGCCTTTTAAATGTTGTATATAACTTTGTTTTACTTGAAAATAGAATCTAGCGCAACTTTGGTACCTATAATAAACAAAAATAAAATGTAATTTTTCTTCTTCATTTATATAATTTGGAAAATAATATAATGCCCACGGGAGACTTAAAAATTTGACCCTACATAGGCACTTTGGATCGAGATGAGATCTTTATAAATAGACTGGGCGTACCAAGAAAAGTACCTCCATTTACATTCACCCCGAAAAATCAAGGAGTTCCCAGAGGAAAAATCAGTTATACTTAGAAAATATAAAGCTTCTTTGAGCGACTGACAGATAAATATTTTATTCAAACCAATGTCAATTTTTACCTCTTAGTCTTCAAATTAAAAAAAAGAATTATTATTTTTATTCCCACTAGAAACCTGTTGACGCGTAATTACACACTAGTTCAAGTCCATCCATACATCTGGGTCAGTGGTCCAACAATGAACCTAAGGTAAACTAAAGTATACGCTTTTACAATAGGATCTCAAAGACGTGAAAAATATTTCAATTAAAACAAAAGCTGTTGTGAAAGAGCGACACAAAGTAAGAGACTTCATTGAAGATACCACTCCTTGGGGATAAGGTGTGCGTCCGTAACCCTCTCAGTGTAATGAATATACTCTAAATCCTAAATTTATAAATGCGGATGTAACTCTGTCTATATGTTTGTTAATTTATAACTAATTTTCATTAGTTAACCAGCCATAGTGAAATTGACAGGAAGACAGCTTGCATATTGAAATGCATAGGCTATGTTTTACCTCAAAAATATATGAAACCTATATATAAAGGTATATCCTAATTAATATTATAAACGTGAAAGTGTGTTTGTTTGTCCTTTAATAACGTCGCAACGGAGCTACGGATTGAT
>DWQD01000061.1:0-11527 GCA_018252415.1 Jalmenus evagoras | reverse complement strand
TAATTAATAATATAGTGTAAAGAATATTTTTTATCTACATTTAGAGAGAAAACGTAACTGATACGAATAATTAGATAAGGATGAATATTATATTGGTCAAAATAACTTCCCAAGTAACTCATTATTATAATATGTAAAAGATAAAATGATTACAAAAAGCTATAATTGTGTAATTTTTTTAATAAATCACTACGTCAAGTACAAACCAATGCTGTTTAGTTTTTTTTTTACAAATGGCATTTTTCTTACAAATGCGTTTAAGTTTTAATACATTTTTTGTTGAATCTGTTTATGTACCTACTTTAGTAGGCAGTTTTAATTAATTTAATACAATCCTTATTAAATTTTACTAAATTAAGATGTTAAGATCCCCATGTTCTCGCGATCTTCTCGGCTCGGAGGAACCTCTAACGGCGGCCCGTGGTATTTTGCCTGTGTTATCACGTTAGTTACCCCACGGTAATGGAAACTAATAAATTTAGTTTTATACTCTTACCACTGCTATTGTAATCACTTGAAAAACAATTAATATAACGTAACATTTTAGCCAATCGCAGTCGTGGTAAAGGAAAATATATCTGTTATGAAATATTTGTGTGTTTCTGATATTAATATGCCTAAACATTATCATATTTATAAGTTGCATTAAGAAGAGTGAAGAATATTATGAAGAAATGGGCGCGGGGGGCGCGGAAAAGTCCGAATTATGACGTGAAGTGGAGGGTCAAGCTCGAACTTTTCCTGCGTCACGCCGCGCCCTTGTCCAACACGCCGTCAGCGGCACCGTCATTCTACCCACCAAGAATGTTTACTGAGAAAACAATTGGCTATTTTTAGAATATTGCATTGGCTTTTCTTCACAATTTGTACAAATATTTATGTGTTGGTTAAATTAATTATTTATATGTAGTAATGTAATCTGGTTTTCTTATGATTTTGTTTTATGACCCGACTGCCCCAGAAAGAGGGTTATTGTATTTATAATCTTATATATTTTTAAATTATTTGCGTACGTGTTCACAGACGTTGGCGCCGCAAGGCAATACGACGTTTACAGTGGTGTACCTCGGCCGACGAGAGGGATCCGTGTCTGCACGTCTTTACATACATACCTCGCTCGGGGTGCACAAATACGCAGTACGTACTCACAAATCTTCTTTTCATTAATGTATACAGAGGAAGCTATAAATAAAAAAAGAACGAAAGGAAACCTTGGGTACCTACTAGGTGGTTAACATATTATAAATATCGATAAGCCGAAAGCGATGACTGAACAAACTTTTTGACTGGCTTCAAAGTATAAATCTCATAAATTTTGTGGGCCTGAGAAGACTCCTAAATACAGAGGTTGCCAATCATGACTCTAAAAACATGACTTAATAAATATTATTTAGTACCTACCTCTTCATCTATTTTCGTGGTAAAGTCACATGCATTGTATAAAATATTCTACATACGTTTCATATGTGTGCAATTTGTGTAATCCTTGTAGTTTTGCTAAGGATTGCGTTTATTCTAGGTATCAGCAGTAGGAGTGGCAAGTGAATATGATTTGTGGCCACTGGTTGGTGTGCGAGTGCCACTTAACGCAACCGTTGAGTGGGAGCTGCGACTGCACAACCCCACCTCTACCACTATACAGGTGTGTACACGTGTAGGGTTGTCTTAATAATTGTCAAAATCTTTGTCAATTGTTAATACTTGTCAAATAACAAACATTTAGATATATATGAGAGAGAACACTCGGTCTTTTTAATATAAGGTATAGTGGTTCCTCAGGGGTCCTGATATTTTGTACTAAATCAGCGACTTACCAAGAACACTAATACTCTAAAGTTTTTCGTTTCGTAAATGGCAAATGTTGCCAACAATGAGAAAAACGCCGTGTATCGTTTTTGGTGGGACACGAGAATATCAAATAAACTTTAATTTTATTCTTCAATAGTAATCAGGCACTCCGAAGCGTGTATTGTCACCTAAGTATCACTCAGGTGATACATATTCACTTTATACTATACAGAACTTGTATACGTCCAATCTTTTATTAAGTTATATTGCAATAGTTTAAGTATTCGAATATGAAGCAAAGTGACAGGAACAGTGTCTTATATGTAGTAACAGTGAGATAGACCTAGACATAAAGCATCTGTCGCACCGAATGATGACATCAAACGGGCGGCTCGTGTCCCTATTGGAATACGTTTGTATTTCGCGATAGAATTAATAGACGGGACTATTCAGGTCGTTGGTCGAGAGTAAACGAGGTCGTTTTATCGGAGCGGGGGTGTGCGGCAGGTGACGGAGGTGTACTCGTCGGGCGCGTGGCTGTCGCTGGCGCTGCCGGGTGGCGGCGAGCGCGGCGCGCGTGCGCTGTGGAGCGTGCCGCCGCGGGCCACGCGCGCGCTCGTGCGGCTACGCGCTGCGCCCGCGCCAGCCGCGCAGCCGCTTACCGCCTACGTGCGCGTGCGCGGCGTGCCCGGCGGCGACCTGCTGCTGCCCGTCAGCGCCCGCGCCGCGCCGCCCGGCGAGCACGCGCGCCCGCTGCACGTGCGGCAGAGACCGAGCGGCGCCGGCGACCCACCCTATACGGTAAGATTAATACATAACCGTACTACAGGAATATGCTTAAAAGTTATTTCAGCAAAATTACCAAACTATATTTGACGTCGAAATATTAATTTTGACCGATTTGATACATACATTTTCTATCCAATCGGTCAAAATTAAAAATTGAAGCCAAGGGCGCTGTAGTAATTTATTTGTCCTACGTTTGTCTTCGCAGGTTGAAATAGAGATGGCCAATAGTGGAGCGGCGACGGTCACCCTAGAAGGTGGTGTACGGAGCGTCTGCCGCGCCTCACCCGCGCCCGACCCCTGCCACCAGCAGCCGCGTCGTGCTAACGGTACGTATGACGTTTCGAGACGGGATAGGTACTCATGGAGCAATGAGCACCGACGAGATGGCTGGAGTCTGCAAAAAATGTAAACTGAGTACATTAATGAAAGTATATTTTACGATCGAAATAGCATTTGTCCTTCTGTTCCTAACAGTGTCTCTTATTTCAGGGGCAAGCGCGAGTGGGGCGCAGTTGACTATGTTGCGGACTCAGTTGGAGCCTGACCAGGACTTCACGCCCGTGGCGCGGCTCACGCTTGACTGTGAGTATATCACTATACATTTCCATCTTAACGGCTATACAGATATCGCTATTGATGACTTGACATCGATGTGAACAGATGGTGCGCTGTGGGCGCAGGCGGCGGCGGGCGGTGTGGAGAGCGGCGCGGAGGGCGCGTGGTGCGCGGGCTGCGTGCGGCTGGGCGACGCCGCCGTGCCGTACAGCGTGCGCGTGCTGCCCGGCGCGCTGACGCTCAGCCCGCCGCAGCTGCTGTGAGTACCGCGGGGCGGGAAGGGGTGGGAGAGAGGGACGCACATTCTTATTATATTCTAGCTATTAGGTTAAAATTAAATCTTAATCACTATTATTTATGTTTGATATAATTACGTCCCTACATAGATTT
Organism: Jalmenus evagoras; assembly: GCA_018252415.1. Taxonomy (NCBI): domain Eukaryota; kingdom Metazoa; phylum Arthropoda; class Insecta; order Lepidoptera; family Lycaenidae; genus Jalmenus; species Jalmenus evagoras. Next base: position 8,005 of record DWQD01000061.1, on the reverse strand, counting down.
AATAACATGCAAATAAAAGATGATGAGACGAGTACATATTAGATCGTTATTTAATGTGTGTTGTCGTTTGTCAGGTTCGTGACGTCGACGGGAGCGGAAGCGCGGCGTGCGCGCTCCGTGACAGCGCACAACGAGTTCCGGCTGCCGCTGCGCGTGCACGCACTGACGATACCACCCGCAGTAGCCGAACATTTTCGGGTGAGTCACACTACACTTATATATTACTGAGAACACAAAAGTATAATATATGTATGCGAACTTAGTATTGTAAATGTTATAATAATTTATTGTTGCTCGTAGATAGTGGATCACACGCCCATGACGATAGAGGCGGGTGCGTCGGTCGTCGTCCTGGAGCTGCAGCTGTTGGGCGAGCCGGGCCCCGAACTAGCGCTCGACGAGCAGTTCGTCGTACACACAGACCTGTCGCACTACCTGTTGCCGCTGCGCCTCTACAGTGGCAACTTGACATTCGTAAGTGTCGTTAATATCTAACAACAGCGGCGATTGCAATTGCGGCGGGTGTGATTGATGGTTGAAAATTAAACAATAGTACAGAGTTAAATCATATTTCTATGTTAAACCTCAAAAATGTGACTCTTATGTAGGCTGATAAAATTATGTAATAGTAAAATGTAAGAAGGGCATAAGAGCATAATATATTGTTGAGAGCAATTAATGGACTGCTTCATCTTAAGAATATTATGCAGAAAACCAGGTCTAACAACAATTCGATCGCATCGATCGCAGGAATGGGAGTGGGGCCACAGCGGCGGGGACACCGTGCAGCTGGGCACGCTGGGCACGTCCACGACGCGGCGCGTGGGCGTGCGCGTGCGCAACCCGGCGCCGCTCAGTATGTGCGTGACGCGCGCGGTGGCCGCGCTGCCCGGCGCCGCCGCCGCGCTGGCGTTACCGTCGCCACTACCGCACTGCATCGACGGCGGCGCCAGCGCGCAGGCCTGGCTCACGGTGGTGGCGCCGGCGCGCGAGGGCGAGCTGCGCGGCGAGCTGGCGCTGCACACGGAGCACGCCCGCTCGGCGCTGCACATCGCGCTGCGGGTGCGCACCGGCCGCCTGCGCGCGGCACCGCTGCGACTGCCGCCCGCCGCGCCGGTCAGTGCACTCACAATAATATCGAGCTCCTGTACACCTAACTATTCTGTTGCTTGTTCCGGATTCTTAGATCTGGCGATATTTTTGTCACAAAGTGAACTGTTATTATATATTAGAACAAATCGATTTATATATGTGTGGTTTTGCGTTGCAGTACACGCGCTCGACGGCCGACCTGGTGGTCAACAACACGATGGCGGTGAACATGAAAGTTACCGGCGTCACGCAACCTGATCCAGATCCTGCAGTTGTATATGAGTAAGTATCACCGTTGTACTAAGTGGGAGGACACAACACGCCCCTTCGGTTTCAGGAACCGAAGAGGCGTGTCCGACTGGCCTCGATTTCGCCACCCTATTTATAACTACCGTGAAATAGCGTACTAAAGTAAACTGTGTTTATGCATGTGAACATTGTCGCCAGAGCCTATTCTTTAGCCTTCATATTCTTTCCAACTTTTGTCGCTGATCCCCTTAGATGTTGATCAGCCCTGAGAAGCTAAACGTAACAAAGGGAAATTTTAAAACTTATCAGTAGTCCTTCATGTCCATAGGCCGTTACGCCCTTCTGTGGAAGCAGATAGCGTGCATACATTAGGCCGAGTCAGCTACGAGCCCGAGCGCACCTGTCACCCCGACTGCTACACGGGGATAGATCTTGACGAGCCCGGTGAGTAACTTATGTGAACAACTACGGGAAAAAACATTCATAATAGTAACACTTACTTATTTTAATGTTCTATTACGACATGGAAAATAAATACAATGGAGAAGATTAATAGTATTAAAAGGGAAGATAACGAACACTGCACATTTTTGTCAATGAGCAAAACTGCTTGTACGGTCAGCATAAGAAGGGTCGATGGTCATGTGTCGCGTGTTGCAGCGGGGCGGGAGTGGGCGAAGCTGGGCGCGCAGTACGACGAGGCGGCGCTGCAGGCCGACCTGGTGCTGCTGCGGGCGCGCCTGGCCGCGCACGCGCTCGCCGCCGCGCTGCCGCCCACCAACGTCACGCTGCTGCTGCACACCGACGAGGTACGTGACGAGACACACATAGAATGGGTCGGGGACTTTCAGAGTCGCACACTTATGATTAGTTGTTGTAATATGGGTTTAGAATGCTGCCTGGGGCCGTATGACATTTTATAAAAAACCATGCAAGTTCCAGGTAGTTAATTTTAATTCCTTAAACTGGTTTGTTCTTTTTCGTATTATGACGTGTGTATTACTGGCTGACTTTTCACTGGGTTCGTTGTCTATGACCGAAATTTCAAAATCGAAACGTTCGAAGAATTACCAAGTATTAATAAGAGTTCATAACAAAAATGCTAGGCGGTCCAGTTTACGGCGTAACTGACTGGAAATAAGAGTTCATAATAAGGCCCCCGCTCTCATTTCATAATCGCACACGAGATGAGTGACAAGACGCGCTGAGTTTTGGTGGTGCGTAGGTGGTGCAGACGCGTGTGACAGGCGCGGTGCGCGCGCGCTGGCCGCGAATGACGCGCGCGGGTGCGGGGCACGCGGGGCGGGGCGCGCTGCGGGCGGCGCTCCCGCTGCGGGTGGCCCTGCTCAACCCGGCGCGAGTGCCGCTGCTGCTGCACGCGCGGCTGTCAGCACCCATTCCCGCGCTACCGCCGCTGTGAGTACACCTCGGTTTAATATGCTTTATTATTTACACATATTAAATAAATAAATTAGATAAATAAAGTTCGAAAAATGTAAAACATATTTTTGAGTGAACTATATTATTGCAGAGTGCGCGGCGACTCGTCGTTCTGCGTGTCCGAGAAGTGTACGTGGTCGAAGGAGGCGTTCAATCTGACGGGATGGCGAGTGACGAAGGGTTCGGCGTGGTATTGGCGCGACGGGCGCGCGGCGGAGGAGGCGGGCGAGGGTGCGGCGGCGGGCGGGGGCGGCGCGTTGCCGGAGCTGCTCCTGGCGCCGCTGGCCGAACTGGAGCTGGAGCTGATGTTCGCGCCGCCCGCGCCGCAGCCGCTCACCGCGCAGCTGCTCCTGAGGTGAGAGACGGATGTGGAAGGAGGCTTGGTCTGGTGTAGTCTGCACCTCCATTTATATACTCTTTGTATTATTGAATTCGCATTTTCGTTCTGGAATGCCATCGATAAGATTCGAGATAAAGTAATACATCCATCAATGATAGGAAAATAATGATGATGCCAGATAAAAAACTTTACAGAAACAATTTGACAGTACTAGAGGTGGTAGAACTCTTCGGCCACGGCGAATATCCTACATTTGACGTCGCGGGTCGACGACCCGGTGCCGCTACACCTTTCCTCTTTGAGGTAATTGATTTGTTAGAAAATAGAAATAATAAAAAAAATAAAAAAGTTACTTGTCAACTTAGACGCGTGACTGGAGTTTATTTACTCTTTAAGAATATTAATTCTTCACTTAAACATTATATCTATAAAAAGGAAACTAACAATGATTTCACTCATTAAGAAATGGGAATGATATAAAAATTTATTTAAGCGTCAAATATTATCGATAAATTTATTTTTTATTACGAATGAAAGATCTTGTAGTACGAAATAAATTTAGTATTAGTGATAGTGTTGTGGAAATCGTCACTCTCTTGAGTCTAAAGTTACATACTCCTCAGGTGAAGGAGTGCTCGTGGAGCGGCAGCGGTGTGGTGGAGCGCGCGCTGACGCTCCGCAACACGGGCCGCGTGAGTGTGCACCTGACGCGCTGGGCAGTGGGCAGCGCGCGCGGAGTGGGCGGGGCCACGTGCTCGGGGCGGGGCTTCCGCCTGCGGCCCTGCGCCGTGCTCAGCGTGCCGCCCTCCGCCGTCGCCGACCTGCACGTCGCCTTCGCGCCCGACTACACGCTCGCGCGCGTCACGGCGCCGCTGCGCGCCTACACGCCGCTCGGTGAGTTACGGGAAACACACGCAGTGTTATTAGCAGCCGCGTAGTTAAAAGTGTTATTTGACCACCCAATGTCTTCAATTACAATTCAATATTCTGCAGTTGTGTAAAACTAAAAATAAATAAGTAATAGTTTAATAACTTAATCGAATTGTAACATTTACATATTGTCCTTGAATGGTTTTGCATCCTAGTTAGACCTTTCAAAGCCGTTATAACTTGCTACTATAAGGTCTCTGAAATCATAAAATTTAAAATTTCAAAGGAAACAACATAAGTAGGAATAGTTTTTAGATGTTGTATTTATTCGTAGGTCCCGTGGAATATTCGTTGCGGGCGACTATACCTATGCGCGTGCTGGCGGAGTGTTCGGCGACGGCACCTCGGCCACCATGGGAGAGTACGTTGCGAGCGTTCGGCGTCGCCGTGGCGCTGGCGGCGCTGGCCCTGGTGCTGGCGGTGGGCGCGCTGGACGCCGAGCGCCTGTTGCGGCGCGCGCGTGCCGCCTGCTCGACCGAGCAGCCGAGTGCGCCACTCGACCTGCGTGCCCTGCGGCCCCCCGCCCCGGTGCCCACCCCCAAGGCGCCTGCGCGACGCCGCCGGGCCGCACGCAAGCCGCCCGCGCCCGACCCTGCCGCGTCGGCAGCCGAACGCCGCGCTTTTGAACGTTGGCGTAGCGAGGTCCTGCGTCGCGACGACGACACCTCGCGCTCCAGCGAAGACGACGCGCCTGTCCCGCCGCCCGTGCTGCCTGCGCCGCGCCCGCCCGAGCCGACCGCCCCACCCACTCCCATCGCCGACGACGCTGCAACTAGCGGATCAGACGTCTCTAATATATCTAATTGTAAGCATTTATAACTTTTAAAGAAGCATCGGAAAAGAAATATAATAATATGTATTACATAATTGATTCTTTTTGTGTATTATAATTTTCTTATTTTTTGTGTTTGTGGTTTAGTGTCGAGCACATCAACACCGGTGGAGGAGCAGGAAGCCGATGAGTGCTACGGCGGTGACGCGGAGCCCAGCCCCCGCGACCGCTCGCCCGCCAGTCCGCACGAAACGCTCGGAGCCACCCCAGACCCGGACATCACACAGGACGTGTTACGAATCGATCCACCGAAAGTGGTGCGAGTATCACGCACTCGTCGCGACATGGGAGATTCACTGAGGCGCGGGGAGCGCACCCGACCCGAAGCAGGAGATCGCCGTGTACTCGTGAGGCCCCATGCTCGTAAGGAGCGACCTCGACGACGGGAACGCGCGCCCTCGCCCCCCGCCCCTCCCGTTGAAGAAGGAGACGCGTCTGAGGTCACCGAGGAAGTAACGGAGGCTCGCGGTTCAGTGCGCTGGGGTGCGTCGTGGAGCTCGGTGGTGGCGGGCGCGCCGCTGGCCCCCATCGGCTCGGACGTGCGGCGCCGCGACGCCGACCGCGCCGACCAGTCGCTGTTCTACTTCAACGGCGAGCGGCGCGCTGACGCAGTGGCGTGGCAGCCGCCGCCCGCGCCCGACCCTCCGCGCCCGCCCTACCTCTCCGGCTCCAGAGACTACATCGGTATGTCGCATTGCTTTGAATTATTCATTAATATTTTTATTTTATTTAACAATACCTCACACAATTTATACCAAAAGAAAGAGACATTTTTAGACTTTTAGGAGTCTGACCTAAAGTCAGTTAGTCGACTTAATTTTACAAATTATTGTATGAAGTCAAAAGCAACCGTATCATATTTTGTACCCATGTTTGTCGTTTTTCATTGAATAATGAGTATCAAACAAAAGAAAAATATTTGATTGAGCAAAATAGAAACTCAGATAGACTACTTCATTATAATATGATTTTTTAATGCCGTTTAATGCTGAAAACTTTGTTTAACCATTGTATGATTTTGCAGAGGACTGTAGCGGTGTTAACGGCAGCTGGTGGGGAGGAGGTGCGGGCTGGAACGCATGGGGTGTCGCGGCGCCGCTGCGGCCGCCGCCGGGTTTCGCCTCGCCGCCGCCGCGTCCGTTCGACCCGTTCCGCTCGCTGGCGTCCATCTGGGCGCCGGCGCCGCACGACTGGCGCCTGGCGGACGAGCCGGCGCCGCGCACGCCGCCCGCGCGCCGCTCGCCCGCGCGCCGCTCGCCCGCAGAAGAACTGCCGCCGCACACGCACGGAGCGGAACAAACACATTAACTGCCGCCTCGACTTGTTGCCAGATTTGATAACAATAAAGCTATGTATTTATATCGATATATCGAGTTGAATAGAACTACACAAACAGAAGGAATAAAAACCTGGATGGTGAAATGTCCCATTCGTAATGAAGAATAAAATCTGGCAAAAGTTTACGAACAATTAATATGAGAACAAATATTGGCCTGCACCATGGATGTGTTACCTCAATGATTCACGGAGGCGAAGCGGCGCGCTAGTCAATACTCCACACGTCGCTTTCGTCGTCTCTTTTGTATTTGTCTCAACGAAACAGCCTGAATTTTCACTTTTAAGATCTGAAGCTATTTATGTTGGATGATAATTATTTGTAACTAAACGAGGATCTTGTTTGTGAACAATAACGTTTTGTGTAATGCATCAATGTGACTACACTACACGGACACATCAAGTCTAGTCGAGTTTACGTTGTATCAGTGTTTTGTGTGACACCAGTTTTCCTATTTGATTGTCAGTTAAAGACTGAATAAAAAGTCACTCAAAATCTTAAGTTTTATTTATTTTTGTACTAATTTACTATTATTATTTTATTTTTTTACTATTGTTTTTTTAACTGCGCGTGAAAGACGTATAAATCTTCCCATCCCACGAACCCAAGTATAACATAGGAACCATAGAACGGGCGTTAACCTCGTACATCATAAAAAGAGGATTACAAAGGCGAAAGGCTTTGTCGCGGTTCTGTCTCCTAGTGATAGTAAGATAGTATCACTTTTAAGGCAAGGCTATGTGACAAGTCTATTATTGTCGCACCGAAAAATGACGAGATTAGCATCTGAAATTAGTTAATACAAGGGATGGATGATCTTGATGACGGATGAAGACTGTTTTTCGTTTTTCGACATACTAAGTTTCTCAGTTTTCCCTCCTACACGTGACTACGAAACAGGACGTCGCTTGACATGTCGACGCTAAGTATTCCCAAACTGGCAGAGGCAAGTAACTGTTTTTAAAATAAGGTAAGAAAAAGATATTATGAGCATTCCAACACTCATCATCACTAACGGTAGATTAGTGACTAGAGTACTCATGAAAGCTTTCCACGTTTATAATCCTAGTGTGGTTCTACCAACAAGTAGAGTATAGCACAAAGAAGTTCAATATAATATGTTTTCTTAATAGAAACCTTTCCCATACCTTCCTCTACTGTGTACAAACACTACTTTGGGTCGAATAAAACAAAATTGTGTATTCTATTCTCTTATATTTAAAAAATTAATATCACATTTACACACACATTTTAGCAGCCTCCATAGCTGTAATGCAAATTTTCATGAAACTTTGATACATCCCAATAGGAATTTTAGATAGTCCAAATATTTAATATACAATATACATATTCAATATCTGTATTTTGTAGAATAGTCTTTAGGTGAGACGACAAGACCTCGACCCTTACGGGCACCTCGGTACACAGTCTCAATGATATCAATCATCTCTTGTTTGTCTTCAAGTGGCCAATTGATCTTGTTGTTGTTACCTGTTCCCAAGTCAATCATTATATGTTTGTTGCGGAAGAAGAACATCACTGTGCATGGATCATACAATTCATACCTGCAACAATTTATAGCAAAATTAGTTCTTCCTAGTAAAAATAAGAATTATAAATAGAAAAATAAACACAATATAAATAGGAATTTATATTTGTATTTAAAATAATTGAATAATGAAACATAGGCAGGCAATTTGTTGGGACAGCGAAGTATAATCAGCAAGATGCATTATATCGTCCCCTTTATGGCAAAGTTGCGAATGTGCCATATTGGCCCATATAT
>DWQD01000060.1:0-11554 GCA_018252415.1 Jalmenus evagoras | reverse complement strand
TAATTAATAATAATTGCTCTTCATCATTTATATTAGATTAGAGAAGATGTATTATGCTTATTATCCTGATAAGATATCATCATCAGTCCGCGTTAATCCACCGTTGGACATCGGCTTCCTTCAATAAACGCCAAATCGCCCGATCTCCGGTTATTAGCATCCAACTACAGGCCACTAGACGGAGATATGATAAGATATGCTACGGACGTGTTATGTACAATATATTATATCTGCAATATTTGTTTTTATACTGTCTATGTATACGTGAGCACGTTAAAATAGCCGTGGCCGGTGGGCTAATTACGTTCTGGGGTAGAAGCCACGTTCGGAAAGTTGGAGTAGAAGTCTTAAGTTGAATGCAAGCTGCGAGGGTTCGGACTTTTTGACGTTAATTTAAAGAGGCCTTTGTCAAGCTGTGGACGGATACGGGCTGATGATCGTGATGTATACGGTATGGAGGCGAATCTCTCCACCCAAAACAAGCCGTGAGAGATGTAAAAGTCTTGTACAAGAAGCTAACAAAAGCGAGCAGCCTTTTGACGAGTTTCTCCCATAGAGACTTTAGACTTGGTTATGAGGAGTGTCTTTGTCCAGCTTTTACCTACTTTACTCTCCGAGTGCAAAATATTAACTTGATGAAAATAATGTTTAATAATAATATAAATGAATATGAATATGTGAACTAAAGGAAAGTTACAGATTGCTTAAAGAAAGTTACATTATAGATTGTACCGATCAGGTCGGGTCAGCCCATCGTATCGGTATCCTAAAAACCACCCAATCAATTCACCCAATTAAGTTCGACAAGCTTTCCCAATTTGTGTTCTTCGATATCTTTATTTGCCTTTATACGCAGTTTTTGCAATCAATTCTTTACTTGAAATTGTTCTACATTTAATATCTTTATAGCTAGTTAGGCAAGAAACTACCAAAAACCAATTTTATAATAACTCTTCTTTTTGCTTCGCCGTAGTCAGGTAAAAATTGGCTAATAGGTTAGCATTTTAGAACAAAAGAAACGTACTTTTCAAACCCGTCTTTTTTCATTAAACCAAAACTCAAAGAAGTATAATATAGCAAAAAAACACGACAAATACGATATAGTGTAAGAATATATTTCTTACTCGACTTACGAATATTTTGTGTAACAACTAACAACCACTTTATTCTCCAGTAATCTTATTTTGTTGTGACTTTGTTAAACCTTATTTACTCCGCTCAATATTAAAAAAGTTCTACATATAAGTTTTAAGATTTTGAGCTACCGAAGCTACCTAATTATTTGTATTCTTTTAACATTATTCATAATATACGGGGTAATTGGTGGACAAGTGGACAAATTTTCACATTTTGATTTTATAAATTGTTTTATAAACATCGTATTTTTTTTAATATCAACCGTTATACGGACATTTGATTCTTTGATAGGTATAGCCAAGTCATAAAAAAGTCCTGCCAAAATATTTTTACGAAAAATGATTATTGCTTATTTCATACTGCTTACTTAAGACACACCTTAGTATTTTTTTATGCAAGGAGCATGTAATATGAAAACTCGATGACGCACATCACGGCCAATACACAAAATGTCAACCAACATCATTATTAATGTTCACAATAACGTCATAAATTAACACCACCCATATTTGATAAAGAAATACCACACAATTGCGTTGGGAATATTTGTCTATTCTTAATTTGTATTATTTTATTAATTAGCGCAGCATGATATACACATCAGTATTGTAAACGATTGAAGTAAAACATTTGAACACAAGAACTTAGTTCGAAACTATCATTATCATACAAAAGGCGTGTCATTAGGACTGCATTTATTCCTCAGTTTATAGGTTCGTAGCAAAAGTTGTGAACAAAAAATTTATATAATTGTGTGTAAAAGATTGAATTTGAAATATTTTTAAGTATTTTTACTTTACTTATTTCAGATAATGTCTTTCAGTAATTTCAATGAGCTAAAATGACTTAAGTAATCCTTATTATAAAAATCCAAATCGCGCAAACAAAACAAATACAAATCTTCGCGTGCTCTGTAAAATGAAGTAGTTTACCACTAAAACCTAAATTAACTAGCTAAGCTATGTTAGCTGGAAGAAAATGCCTAAAGACATTCAGTTCGCCTTCTCGTATACTTTTCGTGCAAATAAAGTATTTAAATAAATAAAATTGTTTTATAATTTGTACCTGCAATCGTTGTGTGTGCATGGTCCTTCGTCCATTGACATATACGTGTGCGTCCGTGTGTAAAGGCGTGACGGTGTAACCACCGCCTTCTGCGCTCGCCACCACACAGTGTCGCGGCTGGATCGAGGGCCCGTACAGCTGAAGAGCAGTGCCATTGCCGGAACCAACCTGCGGAAGCATTATAAAAATAAGTTATCCTTATTTTATGAAATGACTAATAATTTTAACAATGTCACATTTTGTGTTTAGAACATATGGAAATAGGGAAACGTTATCAATATCAATAGCAATCTATAACAAAAATATAAACTGTATAGATTTATATTGTAGATAAACGAAAAAAATGTAGGCATAGGTATCTCAACTTCATATTTTATATTATTTGCCATAAATACACATAAAAACGAGAGTATCCCATAAACACGTTAGTTTCGTGGTAATATATAAGGGTAATGTACGGCTTCAGGGAGCTTCGGAGCTCAAAAGATATACATCTGACTGGGATATGTATTGATATTATTATTACAACTCCTTTCAGCCTTAGCTTTTTCAAATGGAAACAAAAAGATAACAGCAAGATTCAGCATTTATTTGAAGTACACAAGCTTTCGAATTCATTTCCGAAGATCTTCAGTATTTTAAAACTTGACGTTTTATCTGTAGATGTTTATTTATAACACATTTATAATAAAAACAGTAGTCGAGGTATTGTTCGTGATTCTAATCAAATTAATTAAGTAAGTCTAAATGCATTTTGGTGCGTGTTTTAACACTCTGTCAAGCGAACCTGTAGTAAAGGTTGTAAAAAATTTAAGAATATGGGTCCTAATTGACGCATGTGAAAACTTGGGACACAGATATATTTTTAAATAATTTTCTAATTTATATAGAGCAATTAGCTGTACAAATTCTTTTATATAACAATGTAATGAATTTCTTTTTTATGTTTAACTTTGTAAGCAAGCCCGATTAAATATGCCGCTATATAAAAAACATAAAATAGATGCTTTATTGTCGAAGGCGGTGATCGACCTATAAAAATGTGTGATATGTTTAGATTTTATGGTCCTTTACAAATAAGATTTTCGTGTCAAAACATATTGGTAGAAAATTAATAACACGGCAAATTAATAATACATCTAGTATATAGAATATTAAACTATTTTATAGCCTAAACGTTTGTTAATCAAAAAAACCATTTAACAAGTATTCAATTGTCTGAAAGAACTAACCTAAATCCAGATTTTTATGTGTTTAATCTCAATACCAAACAAGTTTTATAAAATCTTTAACGCCCCTTTTCGTCCTCTTTATTTAATCCTTTCGTAAAATTATTTCTAACTAAAGTCTTCTACTTTCGAGGTTCGGGCCTCGCAGTGAACATCACGCACGGGCTGCTTCTCAAGTGGGCAACAACCCTCCCGGTCCAGGGAACCCAGATTAACAGGGCTATTCTTTTTTAAAAAGAGCACCTATTACTCGATAAAAATATGCGTGCCTAATTTAAAATCCATAGTTTTCGAGATTTCGTGAATATTCAGTGAATTTTCGCGTTTATATATTATGTCTATAGATTTCACTTTTGATGTATAAGTATTATATACTGCAGTGTCTACACAGTTCGTGGAGTGTCGCATTTGCAGTCTTTGAGAATGAGAACAACTTCGAAACTTTAAAGGAAATTATTAATCCAGTTAGGAAAAGTTTAACTACGTACAGAATATTGTTTGTTAATAAGCTGGGTGAATTATTGTAAAATTAATTAAATAAAACAATAGTTTTAGTAAGTTTTGAATTTTACTTATTTATTCTTTTAAAATGGTCAGCAGTGAATATTTGTTTCACTGCGTTAGAACGAAAGCATAGATAGTCTATCAAGAATTCGAAAACGCTGACGTTTCACATACGCTGGTTGTTGCCGATTCCACTTGAAAGTGAGAAGCGGGGTTCTTGATGATGATGAATGTTTATGTAAGGAATTTTCAAGAAAAGAGCCTACTCTTTCCTCAAAGGTCGGCAACCCACCTGCAAGCCCTCTGGTACTGCTGATGTCTATGGGCGTCGGTAATCACTTACCATTAAGTGAGCCCGTCTCCCCATTTGCCTCCTTCGATTTCACTCAAATTGACAGTAGTCATAGTAAAACGGTTCTAAGTTGTAACATAGTGGGCGCTCGCGTCGCGTGCTGAAACGTCAAAGGAACGCGCACAACCGACGAAAGCTACTGTGATATAGCCTTTACATGAAAACATTTTAGCCCTATGCCAACATAATTCCATATAAACATTAATATTTTATTACAACTGTTGTATTATTCAATTAAATAAGTAATTGGCTATCAAAATGTGTCCATTATATTCGAGCTTTGATATTATAGATGTTGAGAAAACGATTTATATTTTAATAACTCAATTATATTAATTGAGATGTACTGTATCATGCCGCTTTATAGATAGAGAATGCAGATCAGTATTACCGTGTCTTTAGAAGACTTATTTTGTTTTTGTGACAGTAAAGGGCCTTGACTACTATTGTAATTGTAAATTAATACTAAATTAAATCGAGAAGCTAATTTTGAAAGTTAAACATGTTATATTATAATGTAAAACTATTAAAGCTTAGACCGAAAAAAAAAATAGTAAAAAAAAAACTATCTATAAAAATTGTTTGCACTGTCTATAAAAATTGTTAACGTAAGTAATAACTAATAAGGCTGTAGGTTTTTTATTAAATAAAATAAATAAATAAAAAACGGAACATAAGTGTTTTAGTGCGAATCTCGACCGTTTCGTTTACATAGTTCAATCGCGAAACTGATGGGAGGAAAAAGGGTTGGTAATAAAATTCACACAGTCAACATAAAATGTACGATAAGTATTACAAGAATTTCAGAGTGAAGGAAAATAGGGTTATAAAGACGACTAAGGTACTACAAATAAATGAGAGACGATTCTCGAACAAATCTATTAGGGAAGAATGAATAGGCCAGTTGGGCGGACCCGCCTTAGGCAAACGTATCGTGATTAAATCGAAACCTTTCTACATACAACCATATCTATAGCACCCGTGACAATATTCTGCTATGTAGTAAGTACAGAACATAACACATTATTTTATCAGTAAATATTAATTTTAGCATACTAAATAATTTTATATTAGAAGAACGCCAAAGAACTGATGGGCGATGGTCTAATAACTCTAATAAGGTTCTAGAATGGAGGTCGCGTTTGGTAAGACGCAGTGTTGGTCGATCATCAACTAGATGGGATGACGATCTCCGTCTAGTGGCCGGTTCAGGTTGGATGCGCGTAGCCGGAGACCGCGTTTGGTAAGACGCAGTGTTGGTCGATCACCAACTAGATGGGATGACGATCTCCGTCTAGTGGCCGGTTCAGGTTGGATGCGCGTAGCCGGAGACCGCGTTTAGTAAGACGCAGTGTTGGTCGATCAACAACTACACGGGATGACGATCTCCGTCTAGTGGCCGGTTCAGGTTGGATGCGAGTGGCCGGAGATCAGGCGGTTTGGCGTTCATTGAGGGAGGATCATGTCCAACGGTGGATTAATACGGACTGATAATGATGATGATTTCATAATTTAGATAAGATGACGATCTCCGTCTAGTGGCTGGTTTGAGTTGAATGCGAGTAGCTGGATTGGCAGTCATTAAGGAAGGCCTATGTAATCTATCCAACGGTGGATTGACACGGGATATCTGATGATGATGATGAAATAATTAACGTTTTCTGTTTAAGACTTATCTGTAATGAAAATCTAGTTCAGGTTCAGGGTAAACGCGAGTGGACGCGAATCAGTTTTTTAATCTATATTTATTTTATCAATAATAATAATGTCTCTCATTCTGTTTATTAATACTTATGTATAATCAATGAGTTTTTAATTGAGGACTTTGATTAATATTATGACCATTAGTTGTATAAACCAGGTGCAATTTTGGAGAGATATAGAATTTGTCGTACCAATTTAATTAGTAATTTATTCGTGTCAGTCATCAAAAAAGAGGGCAACAGAGAAAAGGTCACTTTTTTAGGACAATGTATTCGTTGACCTACATTTATTTCTAACATTCAGCCATTATCCATGATAAAGCATAATTGTATATAATTTTGAATATAATATAATTGTTCTATATCAGAAATGTCATCCTTGAAAACTATGACTGTACATATATACATTTTACAGTTAAATGTAGTAATTAATAATCATAAAATATTACAAAGGCCTCATCATAACTCTGATAATAATTCAATATTTCTTGAAACTACTTTTAAGCGCTAGAAGCGTAATAAAATTATATTTTATCTATAAACGATCTTTCCGTTGCCAATTTTGTTTCTAAGCTAGCTAGCTAGTTTGTCGCCTCTTTTATAGGTACTCTTCTACCTGTTATTAAGTTTTAATTATCATTTAAGTTTAATTATCGTCATCAAAAGTCTGTTATCTGATCTGATACTTGGAATTGTGAAAGAATTTTAGGGTCATGTGTAGTATCATAGCGGGCAAGTCTGTCGCTACAATCTACTAGTCAGTCAGTCTAGTGAATTCCCCTCCTTACATTTCATCCTCAACCCGTATCAATCCATCGTTAGACATAGGCCTCTCTCAATGAACGCCAAATGGCCCGATTGGCGAATACAACCTAAACCGGCCACTAAACGGACATCGTCATCCCATCTAGTTGTTGTTCGACCAACACTGCGTCTTCCATTCCAGAACCTTATGGGACCATCGCCCATTATACATTTACATTGATGTAAACTACATATGTGTTACCTCAACGATGTCTGTAATGCGCACGCGCCTGCCATTCTCCAGCGCGGTGCCGTCTGGTGTCACTTCTACGAGCATGGGTTCGTTTCCGGGCCGCCCGCTGCCTGTGCTCCCTCCAGATTTTTTTTTCCGCCGCCGAGGCTGTGCGTCTGACGGCCGCCGGCGCACGTGGAACATGATGGAGCCTGAACAAGAAAAAATATTATTAATAACGAAAAATTTTTGGGAAAGGAATATAAAAAGCAGCCGGCTCTCCTGATGGTAAGAGAAATCGACGCCTATTGACATCAAAGATGGTAATGGTGCCTTGCATTCCTTGTATAAAATGAAATCGTTTTTTATATTATAGAAGGGCGAACCAGCATATTACGGTATTTCCCAAGATTGTTTTTACCATTATTAAAATCTAAGTCAACGTTATAAATTCACGCGAGCGAAGCCGGGGGTAAAGCTAATATGTTTATAATTTCTTTGCTGAACTCATAAATTACAGAGCTACGTGTATTGTATCTACTATTAATGCTACTGCTCTCTGCCAGTAACAGCCATATCGACTTAACTAAACGATTATGAACCTCCATGAGTATTTCTTAATTACGTTTGTGTTTTAGGTCTGGCTGTTATTATGAAATAGTTATGATTGCATGAATAGTAAACTCGTCTAATTCTTAATGCATTTATTTTAAAAATATGTAACATAGTGCATAAATATTATAAGTAAAGGTTACTTTAAAAACTCTCACAAAACCTATTTTTGCGAAATCTAAAATCGAAAAGTAAGTATGAAGAGGATTAAAATGATGACAGAATTTTGGACGGACTAGGATTCATTGAAGTTACTTTTATCATTTCTGAAATAAGATTATAAACTAATTAAGTTGAATTTGGCAAAATAACATCCGTAAAAAGTTTTTATTTGTCCACAAAAACTTTAAATTAACATTATTTTAAAAATCTTTATATTTTAAAATTATTTGTGTTTCATTTATAAGTGGTAGGTACTTTTTCACTCTTCACAAAATGATATAGCTAACACTTGTCGTGTAACGAAAGAGCTTTCCCGGCTACAAAGTGTATTTGAGGTATCCTTTTCAAAATATTCAACTCGGCTCTAAGGATAAGGGTTTTAATATAATATTTTGTTTGATATACAACATTATTTTATCTAAAGGGCGCGCTATATTATAATTAAATTTTGGATTTAACCTTATTAACGATACTATTACTTACAGATTTTATATCATAGAGCTTAACCATGTCAAGATTTTTATACGATAATATGATAAAAAGCAAAAAAACTGTAAAATAATGAATGAATTTATGACAATCTTTACTAAAGTTATGCCATCAAAAGTAGTCTGGTAAAAGCAGATATGACTTTAGTTTTTATTACATTATTTTTAAATAATTCATATTAACTATTTTTTACTTCGGAACTTCGAAAAACATAGAAATGTAGGAGGTAAAGAATAAAAACTTTTCTTTCCCTTAATAGCTTCAATTCTATAAATATAATATAAGATTTAATAGACATATACATTTCAACTAACTTGACTTTATCCAATGTGAAAGCTTCTTTCGGTTTTTAAGCAGTGTGCTATTAACAAACCCATAATTACACTGGCAGGCGGAACGTGACGGAGGAGATAAGTGTCACAGAAACGCTACAGAAGCATAGGTCTCGAGTCTCGACTTCTACATAACATATCTATATTGTACCACTGCAAAATATACTTAATTGTTTATTATGTATCTAAATAAGACGTCATTATTCCTCTTAATATATACATAGTATAAAAGTAAAGTTGGCAAATCCTCTGTCTGTATGTTCGGGCTAATTTCGAAAATAACTGAACGGATTTGTCTGCGGTTTTTTTTATTATGGTCTGCGTTTCTTCGGGAAGACTTTAGTGTATTAAAACTTGTCTTAGCATATATAAAACTGTACCGGGCAAAGTCGGGCCGAGACGCTAGTAATGTATATAGTGAGATAATTTTGACGTGGTGAGTCTGCTTAGGTGCATAATAACAAAATATGATGGTGGTATCTACACAAATAAGTTCTAAGTAACGCTCTATAAACGAAATCATTATTTATAGTTAACAGAATCAGGCGTTATTTTGCGAAAATCCATGACATATAATGTTAAATATTTCATAGAATATCCCGTAAACCCGTAATCAATCTATATCTCGCGGAATTCTGCGAATGGTATTCGTAGAGTCAACATCTTGATTATGCCACGGTGTTGACGGGGCGAAACATACGTCGATTACTTTCGTGTGCTCTAAAATATTGTGGTGGGTGTCTTACTTGTGAATGCACGTTTACTGTATTGTTATGTGGTGTCGTGCATGATCTTGCTTGCCGGAGTACGCATGCATATGCTTTCCTAACCTGCATAGTTTAGGAAAGAAGAGAGATTCTTTACGCATGCATATGCGGGCACTCACACCTTTGCTATATAGATTACGGGGTTTGTAGAATATTGCTAAGAAATATTTAAAATTTATGTTATTACTTGGTCGCGTTTGGGAAGACGCCCAACAACTAGACATCTAGTTGTTGGGAGGTCAACCAACAACTAGATGGGATGACGATCTCCATCTAGTGGCCGGTTCGGGTGGGATATGCGAGTAGCCGGAGATCGGGCGATTTGGCGTTCATTGAGGGAGGCCTACGTCCAACGGTGGATTAATACGGGCTGATGATGATGATGATTTATATCAAAAAATATTTGCGTTTATTTAATGAATTTTATATAAATATGAATGTATATATTTTATGCTTCATTTAAATTACGTATGTGAGTAAAAGAAAACCAGAAAACGTTATGGTGCACGTGTATGCCTAAATAAACAAACGCTTATTACATTTTAGACAAACATTGCTTAAATTATACTCATCTTCTCTCAAAAATATTTGTTTTGTCGTATAATGTTTATAAACGAGGTAGATCAAAAAATTTAAAGTTTCATTTGGAATAACAGATCTGTCTCATACTGGCAGTGAGATAGGCGTGGATATGAAGCGTCGGTTGCACAGAATGATGATGGTATAAATGAATGAAATAAATGAAAAAAATAGCCATCCGAGATTATATCTATTATAAGTAGATACAAGCAATAAGTGTCTTTTTTATAGTGAGGGGGTAACCGGGCAGGTGGCTTACTTGATGGTAAGTGATCACCGACGCCCATAAAAATCCGCAACACCTTGCTTGCTTTAAAAGTTGCATTGCCAGCCTTTGAGGAAAGAGTAAGCTAATCACTTCTGGATAAATAAGGCTACCTCCATTCCAAAATACATGAAAATTATCTCTCCAATTATCAAACCGAATCATATCGTAGAATAAAAATAAATATTAATCCAGAAAGCTGTAACAAACTTTTTAACGTTTACTACAAAATTCTGAAGAGATATCAAATGATTAAATATTCCTTTTCGTTAGAGTTCCACGTATGAAGTAGTGGACGAAAATAGTTGAAAACAATGTTGGCAACTAAGATAACGTAATAGACAAGGGCAGGCGTATGTAGAAGTTACGCGAGCAATTTTGTACCATTTACATTTAGAGAGAGACTCGAGAATATTCTAAAAACAGTAATTTGATAGTAACATGATCTAAATCCTTACTGAAATTAGTTTCGAGTGCTCATATAATTCTTAAAAATTAATATAAAGTTACAAAAACTAAGTGTTTATTTACAATATTAACCTATAAATTTTAATTTATTTCTTGGTAATAAAACAGAAAATTATGGAGATTCCAATACTAGTAAGTTGTTTTACTAGAATCACTGGAATCTATTTGAATACGAAATATTTATATGCGAATGAACTAAAGTGAGAGAGGTCAATGTTCAGCAGTGGAAGATAACAGGCTGATGATAGAGATATAAGGATATTAAGTAATGACAATGTCCTTGAAAATGGTAACAGAGTCATATATGTTGGACAAGACTTCAGCTCGTTTTAGTTCAATAACGCTCGTGAATACCGTGGCCAGTAATTACAACGGCCACTCCTACTTCAACTTCGTTCAACTAGACGGCTTATTTAGGTCAACAATCATAAATATTCAATTACGGGACATAAGCTACGGCTTGCTACGGATTTACTGAAATGATGTCTCAGTCCCGGCCCAAGGAATTATGTGTTATGTTAAATCTTACCAGATATAACAAGTGTATACCTGAAGTGATGCGTATTTTATTGAAGGCAATTAAGAGTAAAGCTTTTGTATAAAATAAATGCAGTTATTACCAGATAGTCGTTTAATAAAGTAAAATACACATAAAGGACAGGTGAAATAATAAGGTTCTAGAATTGAGGCCGCATTTGAGAAGACGTAGTGTTAGCCGGTCACAAATTACGTAGTATGATTATCTCTGTCTGGGTTCTTCAGTTTGGTTGTGAGTAACGTTTATCGAGGAATTCTTAAATCCAACATACGGATACATAAATCTTATACGAGCTAATCTTGTATATATCTTGTATATGTAATATATATACACTGCTATCTTCGGAACGAAATGTTGGATTTGGATGAAACTTCAT
>DWQD01000059.1:0-11600 GCA_018252415.1 Jalmenus evagoras | reverse complement strand
ATGTATAATAAAAATATACACTTTTCTTAAATTTATTCCGTTATCTAGAACCCGTGACACAAGTTCTTACGAGCTTAACACGGGCTAGGTTAACGTGGTATGGTTGTTCATAAAATATTTATTTATTATTTATAAACCTCTAAGTTCCGTAAAATATCCGGTGAGCTTTTACGTTCACAAGGGTTTTCCCGTGTGCAGCGATGTGGATAATAATAGGATGATATTAGCTAAGCAACATTAACCCGAAGGTGCAGGAAATAGGTAATATAGCCGAAACACAATAGCCACCTCCATATACAAACGCGTAAGAAGTTTTAAATAGGCCGCCCACTTGATACAGGATCTATCTACTAAGGTGTTAACCGATCTTATTAGAATATCATTTGTTATAACAAAAAACAAATGCTAATAATTTTGTAGATTGGTGAACTGTTATTTTAATATTAATTAAAGAATTTATTTGAGCGATGATTAATTGATAAAGATCATTAGAATTCGAGAAGTGCAGGCCTACTTTTATCCTGTGACCACTGAAAATATACCGGTTCATTTCAGGTCCAGGCTATGGTTTGCGATCCGTTGGTAAATTGCTTTGACTTTCAATAAGATAATGTAACAGTACAATTTTGACTTTGACTATCTTTTATTTGCACGCGCGTAGTAAATATGTAAATATTTATGAACATTTGCAGTTACTTGAACATCATCATAGCAGGCGTGCGCGTCGACATCGCGGTGACGCGGTAAGTCGACTTGGCTCTACAGCTGCTACGTTTAGACTTTATTTAAAAATTTCCTTTGGATCACCATACAAAGAGGGAATTCTACGCGTCCGTAATAATCCTTAAATCCATACCAAATTCTTTTTGATAAATAAATAATCGATCCTAACATGGATGGCAGCTGGAATGACCACAAGCTATACTAAGTACTAACGAGAAGTGCAGCGTAGAAGCCTTTCTACTCCCCTAAAGGTAAGTTCCAACTACCATGAGCGGAGTACAGCGCATAAAGAGGCAGTGGATTTCGAATGAAGCGAATATGGTGATTGTTCAAAAGCAGAAAAGTTAAACCATTAATTTAATAGCATATGTTTTAGCATATTACAAATAATCTATTGGCTGTTATGTAAAATTTGAAAAACGTTCTTTTTAGTGACTAAATAATAACATTTGACAGTTGTTTATTAAGGTGATTCATGTTTTCATAACTGGTTATCACTGGTTATGGCTCATTACAAAACAGTGAACAAAAGACTTTTTTCGTAGCTGGTTACGAATGTAGACGAAACTCCAGTTACAAATGTAGACGAAACGTATTTTAAAACATAAATTTTACATACAGGTTTTAAATCCCTCAAACTGATTTCAAATTATGCATATATTACTTACTAATTTAATAATTTTTCCTAGAACTAGGCTTTCGTCATAAATAAGTGGTGCAACTAACATGGTAATGTTTTGCGGTAAATTACTAATATTTTTCAGGAACTTGAGTCATCCTACAAGTCATCCCTTGGATCAGCCAAACCTGTCACAATAGAACTTGCATCTAGAATGTCGATCATTTGAATTATTTATAAGACCTTAGTTTCCACAGCTAACGTAAATAGTTTAACACAACTATAAATACAAACTATCAGTTTATCGACAAAAGACTAAAAATAGCGCAAAGGTAAACACTTTGACACCTTTATTGAATTGATAACTGTGAACCCAATAATACTTTATGTAAATACGAGCCCATATACAAGCATATCAAATATTCTAAATTGAAATTTTACGTGAGAAATTATTCTGTATGATATTATTTCGTAGAGATTGTTGGGTAAGTGGCGTGACGGCGGGCACATGAACGTGGGCGGGTTGCGCCGTGCGCGCCTGCCGCCTAACGCCTGCCGCTTGCCTCCAGTAGCTGTCCGCCGCCGCGTAAGCCGCACGTCCCGAGCTCTCCCGGAGCAGCTCACCCCCTGTACCCCGCAGCCTCGCTGCTGAGCCGCACTGTGCGCGCCACCGCGCTGCCGGCACAACAAACTAACGCACCGTGCTCTTTTTATACTCAGTGTTTTCCATCATTTCCCTCGGCTATCGCAATACTCTACGCTATCACATAACACGTAAGTTTATTTTTATATTGTTCGTGCTTTCACCCCTGTCGTTTTTATTAGTTTCACATGTATTTAGTTCGTAGAATAAGTTTTTTTTTTCACTTTTAGTCAAATAACCCTTCTAATCTCATTATCTTTATTACTGATTAACTTAAGTGTGTTTAGTTTATTATTTGTGAAACTATTTTTTCTATAAAATCATATGTAAAAAATTTAGTGTAATTTTTTTCACGCCTTAAAAAACTGTGCAGTTTTTTTCCTTTTTATTTAGTATTATATGGATAAATAAGAGTTTTGCTGAAAAGTAAGTATTTAAATATACTAAACGATCATTCTTAATCATCGTAATTAACCGCAATAAGTAATTAGATAACAAAAAAACCGTACCATTCGTCGCTATTTTTTTATCCGCGTTAGCTTAATCTTCTGACGTCGGATTGTGACGTCACGATTAAGGACCAATACTCTAAAAGGCTACGCCGAATCAATCCAACGACTACCGTCGAGAAAAACAAAAGATAATTTAAGTAAGCTTGGCACTCTACAATGTTATATAAAATATTTTTCATTTTATATTGTGTATTATAAATACTTATTAACATAAAAACACTATTTTTTTTTTGGTTAAAAGTAAAATAATCTATTAAAAGTTACAAATTGATTTCAAAGTATATTACTTACGGTGTTTTTGAAATGACTTCAAACTCATACATACCACAATTATTTACATTTTTTCCTTGAATATCTAAGGAAAATATAACTTGTCATAACCATGCAAAATGGGAAAAACAGAAAAAAGAAAGTGTTAGTGTAGCTCTTATTGTCCAAAGGCATCATTCCTTTCTATAGTCTTTACTATGAATAATTTAACTGGCATAAAATGCTTTAACTACAAGCGAAACCGTTATAAAAATAAAAATATTAAAACAAAGAATTAGCTTATTGAAGTAGCGCACCGGTCACAATCACCGAAAAATAGGCGACACTCCACCTAGATTGTGAAGTGGATGCTGTTTCAGAAGACCTAATGTTGGTCGACTACCGGTGAGATGAAGGTCAATTACTTGGCCATGAATTAAGGAAGGCTTTTATTAAATGGTCGCGGATTGATGATGATGATAAAGTCCTACAAGAACAAAACTCAAGGTAAGGCATTTTTGCCCTTCTTGTATTTTTAGTATTCTGAATAATAGTGAGGTCACTAAATACAGGTAAAACAACGACTTGTGTCCAAGAAAGCAGAGGCTTTACAATTTTTTACCCAACGGCTTATTATGTAAATAAAATTTAGTTTAAAAATTATAGAATTGTTCCTTTCGGCTTTAAGAGTCCATTTTTTTTTCAATAAATACTTTCATACATTTACTCTCTAGAGCTTAAAACATTATATGTTAAAGTATACGATAAGGAAAAAGACTAATTAAGTTTGAAGAACTCGGTTTTGCCTAGGTTTTTATTTCTCGGATTGTTACGGATTGCTTTTATTTTGGTAACCAATTCAATATATTGTATACTATGGTACATTATATTAGTTTTAATATTTCAATAAAAGATATCATAAGATATACAATCAGCCTCTAAAACAGATAAATATTAAATATAATCCCCTTTTATAGTAAAAATATGATAAAATATATTCGTAAGTCTAACAGATAACATCCAAAAGCTTCTCCAAAAATTAAAAAAATCATTATACGTAAGTATATGGAGCACAATAAAAAATGATTTATATTTCAATCACTTATTAATGCTTAGTACTAATGCTTAGTGTTTAGTAAAAATACTACATTTTTAGGGTTCAATAAAATATGACAGACGTAACTTTTATTATATGACATGTCAAACTGTAAGTCGCAATCCGAAAAAAGTAAAACAAAAACTGGCATATTTCTACGCACGAGCTCTATAGTTTGATTGGTCTAAATTAATCACAGGATTTCTGAAAAACATTGCTGGCGGAGGACCTGTGCACGTCAGGACCTCCAAAAATTCGCAATAGTATAGCAATTACCTATATTCTATCTATATCTTCTATACATATAAAAAAACTCTAACGAGGTCGTGTCTGTACACTGAACATTTTTCAAAAATATTGATGTGGGTGGTTGTTATAACACTAACTGAAGCCGAAACAATCGTTTTTAAAATTTCTGTCCGTATAGGTGTCACTGCCATAAACCGCAACTCTAAAGTAACTCTGTCTCTCGGTACTTTGTTTGTTAGTGTAATACGCATGTTTATGGAGTATGTTGAGTTAGATTTAAATTCACGCTGACGAAGTCGCGGGCACAGCTAGTTTTTGGAATAAAGTTGTTTTGATATATTAACTCTATCACAAGTTTGATGATGGGAAATATTGGGGTGAGTAGTGAGTAGCCAGACTTTGGATGTTTTTGGACAACGCATCCGGTCGGTAATTACGGTATGAATAAACTATTCAGGATATTGTGTTTGGCCGATTAACCCTTCCTGACTCAGTAACTTGAATTGATTCAAATATAACAATTAGAACTTTGTACATAATACTAACCGGTAACAAAATAATGAATATTAATCCGTACATATGAATTCTTTTGACACGGAATATTTTAAATTTTTTTCATTAATTTATAGCACAAAAAAAAACAAATGAACCATAAATTATCTGTGGAGTAATTTCAGGGAAAATCAGCTAACTAAATATAGGGAAAGAGTCAGTTAATATTTTAAAACCTCTTAAATATAAAAAAATTAATTGATTAAACTAATCTTCAAGACCGACTGCGTAATTTTTTTTCCAAAAAATTGTACAGGTACAAACATGTGGGGGAAGAAGACCTAGCAATTTTGAAGACAATTTATTTAATTTCAAATCTCTTCATAAGCTTATTATAATTATACTCATTCAATTCATTGAAAGTAGCGCAGATATTTACAAAAATACGAGAGAAAAAGAGAATCCCCTCTTTTGAAGCTAGTCAACATAAGTGGAAGACAAAAGTACATATTTTAATACGGAAACACGAATTAATCGTCTAAGATCCGTGCGTGGGCCTCAAAAAGGCGTAAGTGATTATGTGAATGAGGCAGAGGTAAGGTGGCGCTACATTTCTTAACTTTTTATAGCCGAAAGGGACAAACAACCACGTTGGTCACATGATGGTAATTAATCACCACCATCCATGGACAATTGGACATCCGTAACATCAGAGGAATTGCGCATAACCTCTCTCACTCACCAAACGAAACGCAACAGTAGGAGCTGCTAGGGTTAATGTAGTGTGATTGTTCATAAATATTTATTTATTTATGTCAATCAATGGATTGACACGGGCTGATAATGATGATGATAATACAAATAAACATGAATCATCAATAACAAAAAAGAGTACAAGTATCGGATAATGACCAATAACATGTACAAAAAGAAAAAAGTATTTCTTTATAACAAGTTTGCCGGTTTTTATAAGGTTAATACAAAAACCTAAACAAGATCACAATTAATTTGCCAGGCATAGAACATAAAGCTTACAAACAATGGAATCTAAACAACTTTTAAAGAAATCTTTTTTCCTGGTATTGCTATTGAATAGAAAATAGTCTCTTTTTATGTTTATAATGAAATAAATGGAGTTTATTTCAAAGCGTGGGGGTGTAAGAATGGAACAAGTAGCAAATAAATAGTTGTTGATATAAACAGGACGTCAACATTGTTGAGACTAGGTCATTAGGCGTAGGTTTAACAGAACATTTCAATTTGAAAAAGAAACAAACAAATATTTGATTTCACAATATTTTTAAACCCATTCATTTTTGTTACTAAGATATACTTTAAAGTTAAGATCAGTGTAAAACATGAATACCACTCCCCTCCATTTCCATTCCTGCCACCATAACGTCATAGCTTGCCACTGTCGTGTTCTGGTTTAGAGGTTTAGGTAGCCGGCATACACAAGCATCCCAGCCTCCAGGAATGCAAGGCACCATTACCATCCTTGGTGTCAATAGGCGTCGGTTAGGTTAGGAAAGCCGGCTGCCTAATCAGGCTACACACCATTCATTTGGTATAATGGACGTCCAGGGCTGGATATAAACTGTAAATCAATACAACCTTGCCACGGAGTAGAGCATTGTTGTTGTCAAATGGCTTTAGTACAATGGGCTGGCTCAACCGGGGAGGTACTACTCTCTCATAGAAAATCGACGTGAAGTAGCAGCTCCTGCTATTGCGTTTCGTTCGGTGAGTCAGAGTTCCGGTATCCCAAATTGGGACCACAAACCACAAAACACGTTTTATGTCAGCGGCAGTGGTGGGTGAATTTGTGCTCTGTTGGTGGGAGGATTGAATATGTGCAGCTATGTAGTTGCGCCCCTGTTTGCTTTTGTTTGTGTGTAATTGGGAATGTGATTGGTAGCTTTTGGTTTGGCATTCCGATTTCTTCTGATATAATAGGTGTACTGGGCCATTACCGATGGCGGGTTGTCGTAGAACCTCTCTTTAAGGGGTAACAACGCATCTGCAATTCCTTTAGAGTAAAAAAATTCAACGTTAGATAAACACGGGCTTATTATCATGAATGTATTAATGGCTGAAACGGTTTTCTTGACATAGCCGCTTAGGTTAATCAACTTTCCTTTCAATGTTCGTAGATTTTGCAAAACCATTACAGATTCAAAACGTTCACGTTTCAAAGCGGGATACCAACACAGGGACATACATATAAATCAGCTATACAAATGATCCGGCTTAACAAATATACGAGGGTACTCTCGCGTGAAAAATGTAACACTTAATTATAACTGAAAAGTTAAAAAGATCTGGCGAAAGATTATACAACTGCCGCGCGGAGAAAGTAAACGCTTGGCAACACGTAGTTGGCAAACACACTCTTCATAATTTAATAATTTTTATTTACTTTATTTGTATACTTGGCGATATTTAAGATTTTGATAAAAAGTTATAACTGATTGTTATAATAAAACTCCTACAAGATTTATAGGAACAACTTCTATGTAAAATTATTTTATCATATTTTTTTTGTTAAACTAAAAAGTAATACGTTCTACAAAAAAACACAACTTCAGAACTTAATAATTTTATTTTCTTTACTCTTGCTGTCTTTTTTTATGAGAATTTATTGTTAACAATTTAGCATTTTTGCACAACAAACACCTATTTATTCTAATAGCTTACGTAAAATACAAAGCGCTAGAAAGGAATCCAATATTAAGCCGATTTAGATACAATCCCGTGTTGTAATCTTTGTGTAATGGAGACCATAGTGACATTTATTAATCTTCGTGAGTCTATAAATTTATTCAAATTTAGTATTTATTCGCTTCTTTGCTAATTAATTTATTACCTAAATGTCGGTAGCAGAAAAATTTATGAGAAAAACGTAGAATAACAGTTAATAAGAATCTCTTACCATAATTACTGCAGAACGAATCTTCCTGTTACTAAACTGTCAACATTATAATATCATAAACAGAGCCTCCAATTTAAAGGCAGAAAATTTGGAATTAATGTCTTCAACGTTCTCAGTTTGAAGAAAATACCCAAAGACATTATATATAGGAACTTGTATCTATACACAGCATAAAGTAAAGTTGGGAAATCCTCTGTCTGCATGTTCGGGCTAATCTTGAGAACCACTTAACAGATTTGTTTTCTGTTTTATTTATTAGCATCTCCGTTTCTTCCGAAAGAATTTAGTGCATCAAAACTTGCCCTAGCATATATAAAATTGTACCGGGCGAAGCCGTGGCAGGACGCTAGTATTAAATAAGTAATTATTTAAATTAACTCATAATAATTTCATTTTGTTTTTTTTTCTCTCGCTCTATCACTTCTAGATCAATTACAACTTTTGGACGCATTTTTTCTTAAATTAGGCGCTGCTCGCCGTTTTCAGACTCACGTGCCGTTGAAGACATCTCCTCGGTATGTTTTCTTTTACCACAGGACAAGTGCCTGACCACCGTGCACGTGAAAATGATCATTGAATCGTATCAGTAGATACCGGGATTGATGATGAATGGTTGATCCTCGAGGGAAAAATACCGGGAAAGAGGAGACCTAGACGTCGACTACGAAAATTTCTATACGACATAAATGAATGGACTGAACTGAGCTACCCCCAAATTAAAAATATGGCGTGGGATCGCAAGAAATTTTGTTTACTGATCTACAAACTGCAATATGAAGATGGCACCCGATGATGATGATGATTAATAATAATTTTGCCAGTTAGTCTTGTCCAGTCTAGTCTTCAGAATGAATAAGATGTAAAGCATATTTTAGTTGTCAAAAAGCATTAAGAAGTACCAATTAATGAGAGGGCTCTAGTTCACGCCTACTCCTTAAAGCAGCTATTTGATAATGTCACTCAAGTTTATTATAGCCACTTTCTTAATGTCAGGCGAGGCTTCGTCTTTAATTATTACACGATAAATCAACAATAACTGCTATAAACGTTGAATATTGCATTTCTTTTTATTAAAAGAAAGACTCTAAAGTTTATTTTATATTTTTAAGCTACAAGAGAAAGTTTTTTTTAAATACTTCTCAACAACTAAACCTTTGGGAACAAACGAGAATTTAATTATTTATATGTAATCCACAGATTCACATCCTCCATAAACCTAATCACTATTCAGGTGTTAGAGCACAATAAAAGAGTCTTTTACGCAGTAGAGCTGTTCGCATTGTATGTTTGCGATCGGGGAAGTGACTGATAGTTCTTGGTTCGGCATTCTCGTCTCTTCTGATGTAGCATGGGTGTAAGCTTTTGCTGCTGGCGGGGTGCTGCAGAGCACGCATTTTTAGAGATGGCAACGTATCGCGATTCTTCTAGTATTTTGGATGTCAATGAGCTGTGGAGATTACTTACCATCAGGTGACCCATGTGCTTGTTTGCCAAAATAACTTGTATTCCGAAAGTATAATTGGACCTAGTGTTCAACTTGCCTGAACACTTATTTGGAACAGCTGGCGTGTAATAGTGTACTTTCATACGCTGTGTTTTGACACGTACGTAGGTACACCAGAACCCATAAGTCATCATCAGTCCGCTTTGAGTACATAACCCTGTAGACGCCTTTATAGACTTTCCCCTCTGTCAATCTAATGTGAACAAAGTAATATTTTGTTCATGTTCAACTAAGCATGTAATATGTTTTTTCTTTGTATGGGTTGATATGAATGAATGTAGTTTATGCATACATGTGTAAAAATTTGTATGTGTGGATACTTTATCCCCCACCAAAAATGACAGAATAATCTGTATAGAAAATTGTGCTAATGGCGTCTCCATTCTGTATACTCTATGTCAGTCTGTTATCATCTACTGTTTGCCTTTTTTATAAGCCACTATTTTATTAAGTGTGCGTAATGTCTTCGCTCAAGTATTGCATGACTTACTATGCTTATCAATTATCTGATTACATTTTTTGGTTGCGTTCAGTAAGTAATTTTGAAGTTTTATTTTTAGCCTACTTTCCTGATTGCTTTTCTTTTTTTAGTATAATTTTCTCTTTTTGGTACGCAGTATAGTAATTTTGGTTTGGAAAGTAATTTGAAAGGCTTCGACATTACTATATACAAATTACATAAGTTTTTTCTTCTTTGTTTGGATAAATAAACATATTTAACATAATTATGAACTTGCTCTAAGAAATTAAGATATTAATTTAAGTAGGATACACGGATAACTTTTTCTTGATAAACGTGATGATAAGGATGATGTTAAATTAATAATAAAAATAATAGAAGGTTTAAATAAAAATCCAGAAATTGAAAATGGTTTTGAGGTTAATTTAGAATGGTCTCTATCCAGCGGTATATAAATACAGTCTAGCGAATGATTATGATAGAAGAAAAAGCTATTTATGTAAATAAAAATCACCTTAAAGTACTTTAGTCTTTACTATCATCTAGGAGAGAGCAAATAAAAATGACAGCATGAACAAATAAAAAACTACTTTTTTATTCTTAGTAACGTACAGAACCTTAAAATAGTAGCAGGTTTACTCAGTTACTATTTTTGTGAGTAAAAATGTGAATGCATCCGTATTGTAGAGTAACTTGGCCGTCTACAATACAAAAGAGTAACAACATAAGTACTTAGCGTTTAACTTGGTCCCCGAGTTTAAGTTTACTTCATATTGAAATGTTCCGTTTTAAAATGGATCGCTATATTTAGACACCCTAGTAACCTATAGTTTTTAAGTTATTGTGTGGGGATAGCGTAAGAATCTTCCCATTCACACTGTAAGAGATTGATGTTTTTAACCGACTTCCAAAAAGGTAGAGGTTTTATATTCGACTGTATGTATGTTTTTATGTATGTTCACCAATTATTCCGTCAGTTGTAAACAAATTTTAATGATTCTTTTTTGTTTGAAAGGATAATTATACTCTCGAGGTGGTTTCATTGTCACCAAGTCTGATGATGGGATCCCATGGAAATCGGAGGAAAACGTATTAAACAAAGTTTTTGTTAAATTTTCTAAAATTATTTTAAACCCTTACGACATGAGTAAAAAGTGAGTTTAAACAGCACCTCACAAGCGTTAAACCTATTTACATAATATAAATATGAAATTCAGGTTGCCTCTTAACATCTTTTTTTATATTTTTATAGACCCAAGTTTTTTAAGTCAGCACTTTAACTTTTTTTTATCTCATTACCATACTTCTGAAAGCCAGTCAAATATTATAAGAAATATCTATATTTAGAATCACGTTTGAGTGCGGAAAATGAGATATGCTGTAAAAATACGGACATCAAAGAATATGTACAAGGAGTTTGTAATATAAGAAAGCCAATTTTCTCGATTATTCTTTTGTTACAAAAAATATTTTTTATAACTCTATCGACATTATCAGCCTAATATCATCAAATGCTATCTATACTAATATTATAAAGATGAAAAGTGTTTGTTTGAACGCGCTAATCTCCGGAACTTTTCAGATTTAAAAAAATCTTTTTGTATTTTATTGCCTACTTATTGAGGAAGATTAAAACTTATCTAATATAATGCTACGACGAAATTTTTGAGTACACGCGGTTGAAGCCGCAGGCAACAACTAGTATATAAGAATGTTATATAAATACCTCATGTTTGATAAACTTTGTTATCAAGCTGCATGTAAGAGATTCCTCTCTCACTTTACATTACTTTGTCGTATGTCAATTAAGAGCTATGTTAGCTGGGATAGTTACTTGTTCGTAATGGTGCAATAGGAGCAATAATTTATGCAATGTCTATATATCATCATTATTATCATTGTCAGCGGACAGAGACATCCAATATAGGATATAAGCCTTTGGCATGTATATATCCACTTTTGAACATAGAACAATGATCGACAAAATTAGCCGATATTTGAACGGATACAGATATTAAAGATCGTAGATTAGTAGTAAAATCTATCAGCCTAGTTCCACTCAAAGTTATAAATCCGTACACGGCGTGAATAACTTGACATCTCGACTTGCAAAAAATCCCA
>DWQD01000058.1:0-11619 GCA_018252415.1 Jalmenus evagoras | reverse complement strand
GAAGAGGCAAACACGATAACGGCTCACCTGATGTTAGGTATAACGATCACCCATGGCCACTGCCCAGACATCTGCAACATCGGGCTTGCAGATGCTTTACCGGCTCTATTATGCTCTTTTCTTAAAGGTAGCTAAGTAATATCGATTCGTAAGTACCTCCTGCAGGTGGCAGCTGGTTCCACAAAGTGGTTGTCCAAGGGAGAAAAATTCTGGTATCTGAATTCTGAATCTCGTGGCATCTCGAAGAAGATATACTTTTATATAAGCCATTTTTTTCCTTCCTGAAAAGAGAATAGGTGCTGACCTCAAGGCGTACTTTACGCTCGAGCGTCTACTCCAGGAGAGTACGGATTGTGCGTCAGCGCCAGTCAATGTCCGGGCATTTAGTGCTTTTGGATTTGTAGAATCTGTCGGACAGGCAGAGAGTCATGTTAGGTCTGTAGGGTCATAGAAAGTGGAAGATGAATGAAAAGGCCAGTCCATTGGTCAGAGCCCACCTGAAAGCCCTGGGTTTTAACCGGGGATGCCAGTTCTACCGTGTAAAAGGTCGCGTCGTAATCGCGCTTGAAGAGGACCTTGCTGTGCAAATGTGTGCTGATGAAGAGTTGGCTTCATTAAACATAGATTGCAATGATGATGAGGTCGATTTCGACCTTGGCGACTGCGTGGACTGGGCAGGTGGAAGTTATTTAAATTAGGGGTGGGTGTAGGTGTTCAACCCTTTGATGCGCTCTTAGGATTGCAATAGACAAGCCTCAGACTCATCCACCAATGACATTATTATCATAGATAAAACCTAAGAAATCCTTAATGTTATTTGAAAATATTTATATTTTTGAGAAAAATCGAAATTTATTAACACTCAATAAAGCTATAACTTGCAAATAAAAGCTTGTTGTACAATCGTGTTTTGAGATATGACAACTGTGTTTGGCTTCGTTGTACGTATAAATCTCCTATTCAATGAGGTTCTTTAAATACTTTAATAGTTTCTAAGATATATAATTAAAACAGGAGAATTTTTATCCGATTTTGGTTCAAAAGTGCTGTATTGTAACAGATACCGCAGGGTTACCAGCTCCCTAATTAAAATGCACACTCATACTAAATATAGTAAGGAAGCCCAGGAACTATTTTTTTAGTTCAGTTTGTTGAAACCGGCCGATTATATTTTTCCGTTATCCTTATTCCTTGAATTATTTATTATTTTTTTCAAAAAAAAAAGTTTGACTTCCCCGTATATTACTTTACTCTTTGTGACACTCCCACTCCCTCACGTCAAGCTTAACTCGTTAGATTAGATTGAAAAGCACACTTTTCAGCATGTAAAATTAACCCTCCTTAACTTAATCTGACGCGCTCGAGTATACATATATTTTCGCTTAAACGATCGATTTTTTTTAACTTTTAAATGAAATAGATTTTACTATTATTATTTGTCCTCGCCTGCAATAGCTTTATTTAAGTTATAATTTATATAGATTAAAGAGCTTGTTTTTTTCTATTGAGTTAATTGTTTTTGCTGTCGGGTTTTTTTTATAGTATCTAGTAGGTGCAAGTAGAGCAGGTACAAATTGCTAAATTAAATTTTCTTTGCACACCGCACGACAAGCTATTTGAAAACAATCATCTTCTTCTGGGACAGTCGAGTAGAAATAAAGATTCGGTGCCGTAGATCGAAGTGCGGACCGCGGTTAGGTGAGGTGTGAATGCATTATTTCCGTTATGCTGGCCATACAAGAATTATTATACTGAACAGGTTTACCTGTCAGATATACCTGATTTACACGTGTAGGAATGTGATACCTGTACATTTTATCACCTCAGACCAAAGAATCTTTCGTCTGAGTTTTATCACATACACGCTCCGGTTTACCTGCACAGGTATACCGTTACGTGTATGGTCAGCATTAAAGGCTTTTGCTATAATTGGAGGCCTTTCACGTTGAGAGGGTCTCAACAGCTAGTATCATATTGTAACTTGTAGCTATGTTGAAAATATTATAGAAAGGTTTCATTAGAATCTGAGAAATTATTTTCAAGTTTTGAACATACATGCAAATAATTTTCTATATACTTGCATGTGTAGGCATAGAATTTATATAGGTATCTATAATATAGGCTGTTTAATTGGTGAAATTGGTAGGTACTTCGTAGAGGTACATTTTAAGCCACGTTTAGCATGGCCATCGGCCGGTCGCCGAGCGCGGCGGAGTGAAAGTCGAACAAATCGAGTGCCACGTGCTATTGTACTCTTTAACACTCGGCAGTCGGCTATAACCGACAAGCCCCGTCCACATTCGGCAAACGCAGATATAAACAAAACAGTGTAGAGCCGGGGCTGGAGAGCGTGGCGCGGCGTGTGCAGTGAGCAGTCGATCGCTGCATCGGCTTCGGCATCGATCGCGCACGCCCGCGACGTCGTATAAGCGACCTCTTATTGGTTGGGAACCCCAGCCACGTGACGCGCGCGGCCTAATGCGATTGGTCGCTCGAAGGCGGCCACGTGAGCGGCTGGTTGCGGCGCGCGTGGCCAGTTGCGGCGTGATAGCGGGCGCGCTGGTACCGCGCGCGGCCGTGCCGTGCCGTCCCGACATGAGCCTCCTCGACACCCTGCTCGAGGCGGCGCGCTACATTGAGCTGCAGGAGAGAGGCCTCCAGGCGGGTAAGTGGCGCGCGGTGCTATCTCATATCCTTCAGCCGCTTAAAGCTCGCGGCTCTTGACCTTGAGCGCCACGCAGCCGCGGCCCGCCCCGCCCCACGTAAACAAAGAAATTCCGAAAATCGCCGATTACCAACTGCGTCTATACCTGATTTTCAAGTTATATCGGCCTAATTATATTTTCAAAGAGTTAGTTTTATTGTAGCATTAAATATAATCTATATTTTAATGTATATATTTTAGCACAAAAATGGCCCGCGTCGCGAACGGCTCTCGTAATCTATTGTGAAGGGAAAACACTCGTGCGCGCAAGCGATTCTCAGCCGTATCAAAACAGTGTATAAAACAAGCTTACGTAGTGCATTACCCTTTTGCATTATAATATAAATTATTTGTATATTACTCATGTTTATGTCGAAGGATGACAATTTCACTATCATGTGAGTAATAAAAAATGTAGGTAAGTAAAGTTCTAAATACTTTTAGTAAAGTTTACTCATACTTACGTAGCACGATACGACACCTACACAAACTTAAGTTTTTTGATCGGTCTATCGGTTGTGAGATTGTATATATCGAAGAGGTCAAATTCGATGCAGCTATTCGGCGTTACGGTCAGCTGATCGGCTCGTGTTTGCAGGGGAGAGCGGAGTGACGGCAATAGGCGCGGCAGGGGCGACGCGGCGGGGTGCGGGGGTGCGTTGATGTGCACACGCATTTAATGATGGCGTGTAATACTCTACTTGTTACTTAGTACCTTCTTAAACTTTCAAGCAACTGTAACTTCTTAGCACTTGAACTACTTACCCAAAACTTTAATAATAGATCGTCAAAATTAAAGTTGCATAGTTATGCATCATTCTCCTTAAAACGTCAGTCTAGAGCAGTGATTCCCAAAGTGGTCCAGGTGGGGCCCCAGGTGTCCACGAGAGACTCGACGGGGGTCGACGTTGGGGTAAAAAAAATAAAAGACAAGAAAATATGCTATTTTTCTTTTCTTCTTCATCACATTTCACACACAAAACTTCACATTTTTAACGTGTTTTCGGAATATGGTAGAAATTTAGCAGCGGGGGGACCACGAAAACCAATAAAATTTTTAAAGTGGTCTACGAGAAAAAAAAGGTTGTGAACTTCTGGTCTAGAGTAAGGAAGTACGTACATTGTGTGCCTGTTAGTCAACAGTAGCTAGTTAAGAACGCGAAAAAAATTATAAAGCAACAGCGGGGTAGTAAAAAAGTCATTAAATGCTTACACTTTAACACTGTTGAAAAAAGGGAATTCAGGAAAGGGTCATCAATAAAATATCAGCGCACATGCAACTAAACCCCGTTGAAAATTCGCGTTTCAAATTCTTTGACTACTTACTAAAGCACTTGAATTTAGACAGGCCTTAGGTATCAATATTAGTTATACTACTGTAGATGAAAGTATGAATGACATCATAATATGTAAGAACCTCCTAACCCCACTGCTGGAGCAGTCGGGTAAAATGAGTGAACTTATGCTTTCTAAGTTTAAAAGAAGCAAGTCATATCTTTAATCCTTTCTGTATCTGTTAAACACATTTTGTGTCCGCTGAAGTGAAAACGTAGTCAATGGATTGACTTAAAAATTTAACAAAATGTTGCGAGTGTTATCATAATATAATTTCCCACTGTCTATTTTGAGAATATGTTTTTTTAAGAGCCTCCCCCCATCTTAGTTTTCATCCGGCCATCTCAATGCCCCCTAATTTTCTTTGGGTATTCTACTGCCCCCTTGTTAGTCTGAAACGCCCACAATCGCGTTTTCGCCCACTATCAGAACCAGACTACCTAAGATAATCTAAGGTTTGTACCGCGTAGTAGCGTATGAATATTCCCACCATAAAACTAGGCTTGGGAGTCAAAATAATAATCACAAACCAGCCCTGGGAGTCAAAAGAATAATCACACATCCAACAAGAGTCTAACTCTAAAGAGGCTCTGTTTCATGGTGATTGAGATAGGCGATAGCCTCGAATACGAGGCGAGGCTTTATGACAAATCTATCTCACGGTGACAGTGAGAAATGAAGAGTCGGTCGCATCGAATGATGGCAGTGTAAAGTAGCTAAATAAAGTACCAGTACAAGCCACAAGGTATTGGTGACGGACAGCAGCGTCGCCAGTATGATCTACTTGGCACTACGATTGCTAGTGTGCATCAGAATGGCGCGTATAGGTCTACAAATGGTCATGCTATATGTATGAGAGCAATGTAACGAATGTACATAAAGTTTGAAGCAATGTACTATTTTAAAATCAGAGTTAGTACAAAAAATAAGTGAGCCGCCAACTTGATATCAGAAAGGCGGGTGTATTCTCAATCTGAACAAATCACTCTCTGAGTGAAATGAAGCAATGTACGTAGTGCAAAATAGTGAATTTAGTCAATGACTATTCCCTAAGGATCCATGCACTCTTCCGGGATAAAAAGTATCGTATGTGCTATTCCAGGCTATAATCTGTGTTTAAAATTTCCACACGATCTGTTTAGCCATTCAGACGTGATGGAGTAACAAACATCCATCCAAACTTTCACATTTATGATATTAGTAGGAATCTTAACTTAATTTCACATAGATTCATGTTAGTTGTTTTCTACAAAATTGTAACTGTATTTTGTACAAACTTATCAAAATTTAAAAACTTTAATCGGACTTGTAAATCTTGTAAGTTCAATTTGTGTTATTTTACGTAAAGTGATTCTAATATTTGCAAAAGAAAATGGGTGTTCTGGCAATTTCGACGATTCTTGTTTAACCAGTTCATTTGTTTTTTCAAAGTTTATAATATTTTTATTATTTGCTGCAAGTTTCTATGTTGTTTTGGTTCATATTTTAGGCATTTTTATTTTTTGCAGTCTTTCTTTTCGACTTGATTTCGACGTGCCTTAAGCTGATAGATAAATATGTGTGTACCATCAAGTTATTTTTTTAATTTTGACTAGACTAATAATTAACAGTAGTCTAGTCAAAATTAAAAAAATAACTTGATGAGACACACAAGGTTGTAAGAGTTCGTCACAAGAGTACCGGGCGCGCAGAACAGTGAAAGGAATTGCATGACCTCGCTATCTGCGAGTAATCGGAGGACATGAGCGTAGATAGTATACGAAATGATTCTATGTAGATATTTACTAAACATTAAAAAAAATATTATATAAAATGGAATTGATAACTTCCTCCTTTTTTGAAAGCGGTTAAAAATCATAATTACAGCTTTCCATCTTTTACTAAAAAAATTTACGCATAGAACCCCCTAATATTTATTGTATAGTATGTTTTTAATCGATTATTATTTATTATTGATGAAGTAAGAAAACCGAATATTCTATTGTTTCCAGCGAAATAAAAATACAGTTGCTGCGTTTGAGATAGAACCAAGTCCGAAGAATATTTTTCAATTAATTATCATATGCTTTAGGATTGGTCTTTGATTTACAAATTATTGTCACGTTTAAAAGTAGCAAATTTATGTATATAAAAACAGCCCAGTTGGTCCGTTACCTTATAAAATTTTAAACTATGTAGTTTGAATTGTAATATTTCGCGTATCTGAATATAAGATGACTAGCAACCCGGCCCAGCTTCGCCTGGTATAACTGTGGCTCAGCTCCAATATACGCTAGGGCAAGTTTTAATACACTAAATTTTTCCAGAAGAAACACAGATCATAATTGAAAAAAACCGCATACAAATCCGTTCAGTGGTTCTTGAGCCCGATCACACAGAGAGGATTTTCCAACTTTATACTATGTATGGATAGATGAAAGATAGATAAATGAATATAACGGAAAACATTAATTAAAAAATAGTTTATGTCCAGGGTAACAAAACAAAAAAAAAAAAGAATGTAAAACCCGACTGAAACAAACTAATAAATAAAACGTAGCTCTGTGATCTGTCCTTTCTTTAGATGCAAAGTATCTCCCTACCAATTTGAAGGTAGGTACAGTGGTTATAAAGTTACAAACGGACATAGTTGTTTCCTCATTTGTATTAATTTGGAAGTTTCGATATTACTTTTATACGCAGTAGACTGTACAGACTACAGAATATTCTCGCTATTGCCATATTTTTCTTTAGCACATACTGGACCGGATCGACTGGGGTACTGTTTACAAAAAAAAAAAAATCGGTATTGAGGCTGCTTCATATCGAAAGCTTCTGCTGTTTCGTTTCTTTCGATGAATGAGAGATCTTGTGGCCCAAAGGTGCATTTGTAGTGTGTTGGTGGGGGAAAATTAATGTGGAGTTATGTAGGTGCGCTCCCGTTCACATATGTGTTTGTGTAGCTCTTGGTTCAATATTTCTGTTTTTTTGATACTTTATGGATATACTGGCTCGTGGCTATTATGGTGGTAATATAGGTGGTACAGGTGCTGCATCGGGGTGGTAGCATATTCGTGATTCTTTTGGTGTTGAGATGTCCGTAGGCGGTGGAGATTATATACGATGGTATTACCCACATGCTCGTTCACCCTCTTCTGTTATTAAAAAAAAATCATGTTTTACTATATATGCTCCTAAAATGAAAAGTCACTTAACATGCAGATTTCACGTTAGTAGCACTATAATTAGCTTTATGTGTAATATAACTAATTGATTAATCAAACACATCATTTGGTCTTTCTATAAGTTTAATACATACATTTGATGACGAGAATCTAATCATGGAACCAGGAGGTATACAGTGGAACTCTTTAATGGGCTAATGAAACCTCTCGAGTTTGGAATCATCTGGTTTGATGTGTAAACAACTACTTCGTGAGTCATGACTAGTTCTGATCATTAGCCATTTGGCGAATAGAAGACATCGAAATGTCAATTACTAAGCCCCTCGAGTTTGGGCTCATTGGGTCTGTTTTGATGAGTCCAATTTATTAAACTTTCTGACGACAATGATCATAGACGTTAACAGACTGATTATGAGGATACAAATACTTTATTTAAATTAAAAATAGTGTATGCTGATATATGATAGATTATTCGTTTATATTATTTTAAATTTCATATTTATAAAAAAAATGTTTGCAATTTTTGTAGAAATTAGAAATTGTAACTGCTTTCGAGAACGTCTGTATAAAAATATTGTTCTTTTAATACTATAGCATTTAGTTGCTTAATTAGATCGTAACTATTTTGCGAGAAAAGAATCGGCTGTAAAAAATTATGCTATAGCTCTTTTCTTTATATTTACAGTATGTGGTTGAAAAATCTTAAAGGAGCCATCATCTCAAGATGATGACGGTTTATAAACATTTCAATAAAGTTTAGATATATTTGCAAAGCTTAATAAAATCATGCTACCTAGATACAGTAGAGCCTTGGAGTAGGTAACCTTGAGGTACAACACTCACGTGCGCGTTTTTTGTATATTCAGCTTATAACGACGGATACTCCTAAGTAAAGACTAAAGAGTGGGAGAATAGTCGTAAACCAAAAAAACTGAATTTAAACTAGAATTGAACAAAGAATTTCCTTCGTCTGTGTAACAGAACTGAGATGCAATGCTAGGTCAGATGTAACCTGTTAAACCGGCAGGTGTGGTTACGTTGGGTACTAAAGGGGGTGTGGTGTTTATCCGCGGGGAGCGGCCCGGGCTTGCACGCTGCACCGCGCCAAGGTCAGCCATCATACGCATGCGTCTCTCCACCAACATAATCGGGTCCTACATCTACCACTGTGTGCTCCAGTGTCTAAGTATCCTTATCGTTACTTCCTCATATATGCTTCAGGTATTCTTGTGGTTTAGCAACAACTAGATGCCAACAATACCTATAGTATAAGGAATTTGAAACTCTGTGCTATAAAGCGTAAAATCGCTATCTAGGGCTTACTTTAAAAAATATTTTTGAGATTTTTGGCGCTGAACATGCTCTTCCTGAAAAGGCTCGATATCTGACTAGCAAATTGGCAAATTATAAGCTGATCATTTGAAATATCTTCTTCGCGTGATTTCCAAAAGACCAGTAATCCGCAGTAAGACTTATATGGGTTCTAGATTGTTCTTCTGATATATGGTGCGTAAAGGACTACTTACGTATATTCTCTATGGGAAAAACTATTGGAGGTCTTGAAATCAGTGTTAGGACCATCTGTTTATTATTAAGTTAGAGAAACGTACTGTTCTCTGACTCTTTTCTTGAAGAGAGGTATCATAGTCTTAAAACTCACGGATTTTATAGGGGAGTGATTTTCTTAATCTGGCTGCATGAACAGTAAAAGAATAAGAGCAAAAATTAGTTTTATGGAAAGGCATTTAATATTTGTTGCTATCATGTTGTAAATTTTTCTGAGTTCATTTTACTGCATTTAACTTTAGCTTTGATTTTAGTTGTGTATTATTGTATATTATTTTCATTGAATTTCCAGATTTCATTTTATTTTAAAGTATTTATCTATAGTAAACTAGTATGTAATATTATATTTTTTTTAGTTATGTGTGGAGTTCCTGTGCCTGCTTTTAGCAAATACATAAACATTTATTTATTTTTGAGTAAATATTTGTTTTCTTTAAATAAATAGGGTGTAAGGTTTGGCCCTGGTGTCTAGGAGACACTTCTGTACAGATAGATACAACTTAGATTACTGAAAATATGAATCTACCTACATATTATTTCAAACATCACAAAGTACAACTTGTGAATTTGGCCAAGCCATTTTAATCTAAACACATTACCCTATATTCGAGAATGATTTAAACGGGGATTAAAATGAAATATTTGCAATAAAATGGAACGAGTAAATAAATATATATTATACAGTAATACAATATTACATTGTGTATAAATAAATTATTTCTGCTGGACAAAAATGAACTTATACATTTATATAATAATATCATAGTCAGTACCAATAGACCAAACAATAGACCTTTTCTGTATATGTTTTTGCTTGGTTATATTATTTGTTTTCGATACTATTTGGTTGAGTCTATGTTTAACAACATTGTTAGAATCAATACAATTCTCTTTTAAGCTTGATGATAAACTTTAGTATATGATGATGATATAAGATGATAACAGTGCAGTCAAAACTACGAGTAAGTTTATGTTAAGTCGTAAGATATGTAAGGTAAATGATGTGAAGCTGTGTCATATGGTTAGTACAAACATTTCGGTAGTTTCTAATTAGAAAGCAAAACTACGCCGTCAAATACCACGCCTACGTTAGTAGCGTCGCGCGTCGCTAGCGCCGCTTGCTTCGATTGCAACGTTTCATTCACCTTATTCGCTAGCGTCGAGGTTCACTGACTTGGCTGGCGACTGACTAAAAACTCGAACACGTCATCGTGCAAATGCTGCCGTTTCAACATTTGAAACTACGCAGCTCTTTAAATTCTATAGGTGTAATGTGGCTCGGCCGTCGCTGCGACCTCAATTCTGTACTGGCGAATGCGATTGTGACGCGACGCCGTGTCGTGCCGGTGGCGGCGGCCGTGCAGCGTTATGTAAAGCGTTGAGACGATGCAGCGGTGTGTGTTGCGCTCAACCGCGTGCGTCTTCCTCCCCCTCGCCTTTCCGCGCAATTTCGTCAGGCAGTGGTTTCACCGGTGCGGGGAGGCGCGGCGAGGGCCGCGGAGGTCGCGCGCCTCCCGCCTCTTCCCTCCGAGACGTGTCATACATTGGCACTCCGTCCTCGCCGATCGCTCAGTCGTAGAGTGGAGTGCTTTAGCGTCGGTTGGTTTGCATTCCTGTAAAATAATAATCGTTCAATATAGTGACGTTTTTCGACTCCCGACTCTTCTTTGGGTCGCTGCCTTTTAGGGCAGTTAATAGCTAACCGCGGGTGCGTTTGCGACGGTCATCAATCATAGAGTATCTGCTAGCGGTAGCGGTCAAAATAGCAACGTTATCATGACGACCTCGGACGGCGAGACGAGATAATAGGAGGTCGGCAGCACCTGCACGGCGCGCCCCACGTGCGCGCCCGCTGCAACCGACAATTAGCAAGTGGCTTACTCTGCCGGTGCCATCTTCCCTCTCTTATCTCCCGACGGCCATTGTCTCCCCCCCACCCCCTTCGCCCTTATGATTCTCGATTACTGACAAAAGTCTAAAACAAAAGACACAAGTTTAATACTACAATCGCTTTTTGACAAACTACAGGTAATATTTTTACACAAATTCATATAATTCGAGAAGCAGTGATGGCTATTTCAGCCATCATGTTACAAATAAATTTTAAATGAAACTGATAAAAATACGAAGTGTATTATTAGAAGCTTATAAAAACAAGATAAAGTATTATACCAACAGTATTCGTAATTTGAAAAATATAGTTCTAGTCTTGGGACAAATATCAAAAGGTTTCCAATTTAATTGTTAATATTATATCAGATATTATTTTGTAACACATTAAAAAAAAAGAGTAATTAAGTTTGAGCTGCTGTCCTAGGATTCGAACTCTATTTTGAAAAATATAATGAAAGTACTAATTACCGGTGTATACCATGAATGTTATTTATATAAGAGTCTATCATCTGTTCCGAAATATCGGCAAATCAATGTAAAAAAGGTACACAGTATCGTAAATAAAACTAATTCGTATAGTAGGGATCATAAACATTTTATGTGTTATAATAGAAATACCAACCATTGATTTTTACATTATTATTAGTATGAGAGATCAGATTCAGAAAGTATTTTGTTGTTTTTACGCAACAGTGTTTGAAGGTTATCTCGCTGATTTCGCAATTTATAATATAAAATAATTTAAATTCTACAAACGTTAACAATACTCTTGTTTGGATGTAATTCACATCATCTGTTATTTTTACCTACCTATATTATTAGGTGTGGAACGTTCTATTTCATACATAAATTATGTTTGACGAGTTCTTGACGCTTAGGTATTTTCTAAGATATCAGGATTCAGTACCTACTATAAAATATTATTTTAAAAACATGTTTATATAACTATATTACAAT
>DWQD01000057.1:0-11660 GCA_018252415.1 Jalmenus evagoras | reverse complement strand
ATAATATTTAAGCGTCATCTATTATCACCGAGCAAGGCTCGGTCTGCCCATATTATTATACAGATTTCACGAGATTTCCACTCCGATCACATGATCTGTCGCGAGTGGAAACGGCGCACGCTATTTTCCAGAAATCCGAAAACGTAATCTGATTACATCGAACGAGTAATTAAAAACATCCACTCAAGTAACAGAAAGTCCAAAGTAATTTATGTAAAAATTTCCACTCAAGATCACGCACGGAGTAACAATTGACACGACCGAATTCAACAAATCAGATTTCATTCTATTTAGAAAAAAAAAACGAATAATTTTATTTAGAAGAAACTGATACAGAGTGCACCTTTGGTGCGTTTTCCGTTTGAACTCGCAATGGATCATGTGAATATGTCCGATTTTACATTGCTGTCATGTTTATAATAAAAAAGTCTCGCTAAAAAAGAAACAAAAATTTATCAGACTAACAACTTGCTGACATTTGTATTAACTAACGACCTAAACTACATGAGTGTACTAAACTCGTTATGATTATTAAAAAATCTAAAAAGAATTAAAAAAAATCAAATACTATTTTTTCGATTATGAACTGAACGAATATGAGCGTATCGCGAAGTCCCACTCTTAAATACTGCCGGGCACAAACTACATTTGTATTCAGATTTCTGACCATGAACTTTGTCTAAATGTATTAATCTGGAATGGCAAGATTCAAATGCCATATCGCAAACTGGACAACGATATCTCTTTTTAGGTCCATGCACAGCAGCCACATGACGATTCTTTACTGTCCGGTTCGGAAATACTTTCTCGCATTTTGTACAAGCAACTTGTCCTGATTCATGACTACTCTGATGAGACCTTAGCTTATGTTTACCAGAGAATGCTTTACCACATACATGACATACAAAACTTTGGTAATGTTTGTTCATATGAACAAAAAGTTTCATGAAACCCTCGCATAATATTTTACAATGTACACAACGATATTCCTTTCCAGTTAAAACAAATGGTATGACTCCATCATTGTATTCTGGGTTTATTGTTTTCGAATGTTTGTCTGACATATGTTTTTTAAGAGTAGTTATATCATCTATTGGATTTTTACATATATCGCATTTCAAGTCCGTTATATCAATTCTTAGAGGGAATGATTGTCGAACATCAGATTTTTCAAAAATGTCCAGTTTATCGTGGACTTGTGAATGCATGCGAACTTCACTGACATCTGTGCAAGTTGTAGAGCAACATGCACACATAAATTTACCACGCTTCCATCTAAATGGTACAGCGTTAGAATATTTTAAAATTAGCGCAGCGTTTGCAGTATCCTCCGGCAATTTCTTTTTCCACTCGATTTTTATAGACGGCACTGATATTGTTGTAAGGCCGTTTCTCCCTAAAAAATAAAAATTAACTATCAACGGAATTGTTTCTCATAACTATACATCTTAAGATTAGTTCTCGTGTGTTGAAATGTGTTTTCTTAATTTTGACTTATTAACAAAATGCTCTAAACAAGTAGGGCAGCTGTATTGCTCTATAGGTTTGTGTGTTAATTTAAAATGGGCTGTACGTTTGCAATTGTTTTCAAAGAACTTTCCACAGACCGAACATTCATAATCGAGCTTTTGATTATGTCCATCAACCAAATGCTTAGCTCTAGCATAGTAAGATGTGAATACTTCAGAACAACGAGGGCACGAATAACGTACGCCTTTTCTATGTATTTTCCACTTATGACATCTTCTAGCTGCTCTGGTTTCTAATACTTCACTACACTCGCCACACGGAAAATTTCCTATCTCATGCGAT
Organism: Jalmenus evagoras; assembly: GCA_018252415.1. Lineage (NCBI taxonomy): Eukaryota > Metazoa > Arthropoda > Insecta > Lepidoptera > Lycaenidae > Jalmenus > Jalmenus evagoras. The sequence goes on along the minus strand of DWQD01000057.1, from coordinate 9,848 downwards.
TGCACGTGAGTCCTAAACCTAGATTTAGATATAAACGCTTTCCCACAAGTATCGCAGATATAATTTTTATAATGCGTATTCATATGTTCATTTAATTTAGAGAACATTACGAAGGGCGCAAAACATTTTTGACAATTAAAACCGTTAGTATCTAATTTAAAAGGTAAGACACCATCACTGTAATCTTTATACAATACTTTATCATGAGCTTCAACTAAATGTTTCTTAAGAATATCTATATCGCGTACATTTTTATTACATATCCTACAAAACAAATCTGATATGTCAATCTTAGCCATGTTATTCTCTGTTAGCTTTGAAAATATACGCTTAGTAATTTTTTCTGATAAATGATTCTGGACGTGGTCTCGTAAAGATGATGGATCGACAAATTTTTTATCACAGTAGGAGCAGTAAAACGCGGAATGAAACCATCTAAAGGCCCAGGCGGTTGAATATTCCAGAATCGTTATAGCATTTCTACGCATCATCGTGTTAGCTATTCGCTTTTCGGACTCTTCAGCCAACTCGTTGTTTGCACGGCGACGTCTACGCATCTGACGATCGCAAACGTTCTCCTTTAACTTCCTACTTCGCCTAACTTCTATTAAACTACCTCCCGAATCCGCAAGAGCGGAACCTAAAAAGAAAATAAAAACTTTGTTATCAAAAGCACAATCAGCAAGATGTTTGGGTGGTGGAAGTTCTATTACAATTTATTTTATTGCTTTTTTTTGACCCAGATTAAGAGGAAAATGATTTTTAATATTTAAAGCAATATGACAATAAGATTTATATTTAAAAAAAATGCTTTTAAAACCTAACTCTCAGCTTCTTCCTTCTATTCGACATCACGAGTGGTGTACAAAATCGCAAATTCCAATTATATGTATAATTATATTCATGCATATAACTATATTTTGCGATCTAAACCTCTGGTGAATAAAACATTATCGATTCTGTTGTAAGCAAATAGTTACAAGCAAACTTATTAATAAGCTATTCTTTTGTTATTTTAACCGATTTTAAAAAAGAAGAATGTTCTCAATTCGTAGAAATCTTTTTTTATGTAAGTTTAGCTATAATTCTTTAACGTGGAAGTCGATTTCAATGATTCTTTTTTTTTAGAAAAGAGGGTATACTCATTATCTCAGGAAGGGTCTGATATAAATTAAATTAGGATCTCTGACGGGATTCATGAGAAAATAAAAACCTTTTCAGATTCCTCCAGCACGTGCATAACATACGGACAAATTCTTTATCACGTAAACGGATTTAAAAAATCTCCGTGTTGAAAAAGAAGTATTTTACCCCTAGTTTCATAGAATTTTGGTCAATATCTGATGATGAAACACATTTTTATGAGCACATAAACGATACACAGGCAAATCTCTTAAGGAATCGAAACATTTGAGTAACTATGATGTCATTATTATATTTGAGCATAGTATGATGTCATTATGGTGAAGTACTTCTTAGTAGAATATAATTATAGAAAGTTATTTAGTAGAATTTGACGATGATCAAAGCAACTTTATAACGGCTCACAGTAAGAGTATTGTTTGTGGCAAGGTTTCTAGCTGATTGTATTTAAGTTGCAATATGCTTACGTTCATTGAGACACAAAAACACACGCAAAGAAAATGAATTAAAATTTCACAATCAGCGTCAAACAGATATACCAGATCAGACAATGTGTCAAAAACAACTTAATACGACCATATGGTCGTTAGAGGTATTGTTAGGATATTTTTAAGCACCTTGTGTGCTCGTTATTTTTAACTATGACCGTAAATAAAAAATTGCATACAATGAAAACTAAAGAGGATGACCCACAAACAATTATAGAAAAATATCTAACTCAAAAAAAGGGATAAAAAGTTAAGAAATAATTAACAAAAATAACGTACTTATGAAACTGGGTACCAAATGGGTGTTTATTATATAAAAATTAATGACCTACCTATTTTCTAGATTTTTGAAGTCGATGCGAAGCAAACATTAACTCTATCACAGTATATAAGGACAATAAGTAAGTGTAGAATGCTCAAATTTAACACATTAAATTGTGTATTGGCTGTCGTATACACACAGAAGCTTGGCACGTCCGTCACTGACGGTGGTCGTACAGTGATTGACCCCTACCACTTACTGCGTGTACACTACAGTAAGTATGCAGAAAACAATAGACAAAATACAGGTAAAATAAAAAATGTATTTGTACCCATTCCGCATCACTCGGATATTAGTTTGCTTGATACCCAAGTCAAGATATAGAAAATTAGTATTTCTACATAATAAGCATGCACCTATTATGAAACCTAGCTTTATAAGCATTACGATGACGATTGTTTTCATTGATTGTTTCTAAGCATTTAGTTCTTTTTTTGAAGTCATTTCATGTTTTTTTTTTAAATCCAATAGAAAAATAATAATTACGTGTTTAAATGTATCAATAATAATAAATTAATTTGTCGTTTTTTTTTTTCAGGACGTAAACCTCTATACGTAGTCATACATCAATCAAATTATTGGTAATAAAAAAAAATTAAGAAAATATTTTTTTTTATTTTGGCTCATTACATTTAAAAGCACTTAATATAGTAAATCTTAAATTTTCTGTAAATCCGTGAGCATGAGATCATTTAAATCTGAATGATTTTCACGCACATGCGTTAACATTTGCGTTCGTTGCTTGAAGATCACGCCACACCATTTGCACGACAGTTCTTCGTGGGTACTCAAGTGAGTTTTCCAAGCTCTATTTCTTGAAAAACTTTTACCGCATATGTTACACGAATAATTTATTTCACCGGTATGTTTAACCATATGCCGTTTTAACTCGTATCCAGTTTTGAATAACCATTTACAAAATTGACATGAAAAATTTTGTTGATGAGGAAAATGCACTGAGCGTACATGAATAGCGCGTTTTCCGCTCGTCTTAAATGACAATTCACAATGCGCACAATTATAGGAAACCTCATTTTGTCTATGCTCTTCTTTTAAATGCCTCATTCTATCGTAATATCCAGAAAACCTTAAATTACATTGTGGACATTCATAGCGTGGTCCCTTAGCGTGAGCGTGTGCCTTGTGATAATCTCTTGCTGCGCGCATCGTAAATACCCGTCTACATTTGTTGCAAGGAAAAGTTCCAGTTACATGTACTTCAGAATGTTTTCTAAGTCGCGGAGCTGTCATATATCCTTTACCACAAGTTGCGCATATGTAATGTTGGTAATGACAATTCATATGTTCGTACAGTTTAAGGAAATTGTTAAATTTCTCTTCACATATAACACATCTCCAAGATTGTTTATCCAAATAAAACGGTAATACACCATCTGGATAGGTTAGGTCGAAATCATATCCATGATCGATGACATGTTGTCGCATTTGATCAATGGTTGAGTAAGGAGTAGCACAGAGCCGACAAACTGCATCGGTAATATCAATATTTATAAGAGACATTTCTTTAAACTTGCTATAAATATCTTTAACACTGTGTTGTGTGGAACATATTCGGACATGATGCCTCAAGTCGAGGCATTCAATGAATTGTTCTTCACAATAGGCGCATTTGAATCTATTTTTCTTCCATCTAAATGGTGTTATAGACCAACATTCTAATATGGAGGCCGCATTCTTTTTTGTAATAAACCGCGCTTCTGATCTCGCACTTCTTTGATAACCTTTATTCTCTGCTGATTTATTCTTAGTATTTAACACATCTTCTTTTTCTGTTATTCTGGTGTTTCCTAAAAATAGAAAATGTATGTCAATGCTATTATATTGCGCGAAGACATGGCATCGCTTTGCATATTTCATAGAATATTTTTAATAATTTCTTTGGTATATAAAGGAATCAATAATGTTTCGTAGAAAGAAGTGCTTTAAGTTCAAAGAACACTTATTCTTTGCTTTTTCATTTTTTTAATTTGTAAACTTTCATGCTATCGATCCAAATGTTTCAAAATATTGGTGAGTGTGTATAGTTTTTAACTATACACGTTAGCTTAGCTTTGAAGAAATTAAATATTCAGTAAAACGTAATATACTCCTTAACGCATTTTGCTTTCGTAGAATATAAGAATTCGCTTAATAAACAACACCGATCCCGATGTAATTATCCGGAATTTATGTTGAAACTTGACTAGCTGACCCGTGCGAAAACTTTGCAAAATAAAATATCGATTAAATGTAATTTTTTAATGTAATCATTAATTTTAAGGTAATTTGCTTTTAGCCATTAAAGAGAAAAATAATCTTCAAAATGGCTTATCAAACATAAACTTTGATACAGTATTAAGAAGATATATAACACCTTTGAGAAATAATATTATATAGAGATTACATTCTAAGCATTAATTTATAGTTACATTTACAGTTCAAAATACTTTTAATAAAATAATGTGCATAAACACATTCCAATTCTACAGATCTCAACTAAGTTCTACCTATGATTTTATTTATTAGTGCTAATAGATAAAAGTTCAAAGTACAGGTATCGTTGTCAGAATTTATATCTTTACGTGAATCTAATAATGATAACTTATCAACATAGTAGAATTACACACTGAAATGTCAATTTCTACCCAATGTTGGACATAGGTTCCTCTCAGATAGAGATTATTGTTTTTCCTCTAATTATAGCATTCATTATGATTTTGCAACTAATTGACACAGTAAACATGCCAATTGGCAATTGCAAAGACGAAATACATCGACAAATGTTTCGTGTCTTTTTTTGCTGAAAGAAACCCTTTTGTAGTAAAACGGGCAATAATAGGATCAACTGATGCTAAGTGAACACCGCCACCCATGAACAACCACGTCAAGGGAATCAAGGGGTTCCTCAATCCCATGTCGCAATTGTTCGGGAATATCGCCGACGGTAAATTGTTTAATGGTTTGATCGTGCGGGGTAAAAATTTGTGCGTAAAGCGCCCACTTGCGGAACACCATCCATCCAGGTGGTGAGGATGGTATTGAAGGTTCTGGCGGTTTGTGCGATAACGAAAGTCGGCGGCAAGTATGAGATTAAACAGCTCCTCGGAGCATTGCCTAAAGTAAATTAATTAAAAATAATATAATTATTGGAATTAAAAACAAATAGTATTACTATAATAATTTTATTTATTTCACTTATTATTGAGTACTACATATACTTAAAACTTGTTCACGATATCCAAATAACTATACAGGAGATACATGGATATCTCCCTAACATGAAGACGATATTTTATTTAAATTTAGGATATAATAAATACGATCATTCATTATTTAATAACTGAGGTTTAAACGGGTGAATAACATATGTAAGCAAAATATAATAATTTAGATGCAGTGTGGACTAGACTCAAGACGAGACCGAGTGTGGTACAAGGTTATATGAAATATAAAAAATTAACAATTAAACAAACCTCCAGCCGAGCAATATATACATTCACTGGGTCAATATTGCTCGGGGATGAAAGCAAATATATTGTTTACACCTTTGAGGGTTCGGAGTAATACCATCATTAATTTCAAACTCAAAATTTTCATCAAACTTCAAACTCAAATTGAAAGACGGAGTAAATACATTTCAAGCAGTTAAATCGGAATAAACACGCTTCTAGAGCGTATTTTTCCATTATTTTATTTATTTTTTGAAAGATAAAGCGCTGTGAAGAACTGTGATGAACATATTTTGTAAAAAACATTTAACAGCAATTGAAGTTTACACTTCTTGTTAATTCATCACAAACTAGCATTTTCTTTTAGTGTTATACATTAGAAATTATCAGACATGAAAGTGCTTTCTTGCGATATGTTTGTCTAAAGAGATCTTAGTTGCGAACGTTCTAGAACAATGACCACAGGAAAACCCGTATTCAATTTCATTTTTCGACCGATGCGCTTTAACATTGTGGTGATATTTTTGGGAGCGGGTCTTAAAAGTCATGTGGCAGGTTGTACATTCATACATTTCTGCTCCAGGTTTATAATTATGAATCTCCATCAAGTGTCTCTTCCTCAATTCCCATGTAGCAAATCTTGGTTTGTCCTTGCAATACATGCACATGTATGGTAAAGTCGTGTGCTGGCTTTTTATATGTATGTTTCTTTCTTCCAAAGTAGAAAATGTAGCAATACAACGACTACAATTATATTTATTATCATGAGGTATTTTCGTGTGAGCAGTAAGAGCTACTTCAGTTATGAAACCTTCGCCACAAGTATCGCAAACATAATTTTGATAATGTTCTGCAGTATGTTTTTTCAGAGAAATAAAATCTGTAAATTGAATAGTGCAAATTGCACATTTCCAACTAGAACCATCATTTAACTTAAATGGTAGCACACCGGGTTGAACATCAACGTTTATGGGTTGTTTGTGATCATTTTTTAAATGTGTCATCAAATCATCTAAAGAATCAATATGTACAAAACAAAGCTTGCACTGAAGATCTGTTATATCTACTTTAAGAAATTCTTTTCTTAACTTTCTACTAAATACAAGTTGTATATCGAAATTAGCATGATGTGAAGCCATATGTGCGCGTAAACCATTGGGATCGTTCGACTGAACTCGACAAAAAACACAATTAAAATTTTGCCCCCAAGTCCTAAAAGGGCAAGCAGTAGAACATTGCAAAATAATTTCAGTGTTAAATCTATGTTTTAGTGCTTTACCGTAACGTGGTTTATAAGTAGCTTTAAAGCATTTGAAATTACGTTCATGTTGCTTCAATCCATGTTCAGATAAGAAAGTTGCACCACACTTGTTACATGTAAATATTTTAGCATGACTTCTCAAATGTCCGTTAATTTGGCAAAATTCTGGAAAAACTTTATCACAATCTAGACACATCCAAACACCGGCTTCATTTTGCCGATACGGCAAAACTCCGAATGCAACATCAAAATTCACAGTTTTTTCATGATCGCGAGAAAGATGATTCATAAAATGCTCAACGCTCTGTATTTCTAGCGAGCAAATACTACATTTAAAATTACTTATATCTATTTTGAGATCATCAACTACTTTATAAAATGCACTATTGTAGTCTGCGTTTGAGTGTGCCGTTTTTACATGATCCCTTAATGCATCCATCGGTTCGAATTCATCGTGACAATAGGAACACATTATTCTGTTAAATCTAGTTTTAAATGGTATCGCAGTAGAATATTTAAGAACGAGTACGGCGTTACGACGTTGAGGGTTCTGGCTAACGGATCTTTCAAATAATCTCTTTTTTGGTATCCTTTCTTTCTCATTGTCAATTTTATCTTCCGACCCTAAAAAAGAAAAGAGACCATATAATTATTTTAAAATGATTTTCTACTCTTTCGTCTTAAATTCTTCACATAACTTCACTCATTAAAGCCAAAAATAAATACTACACAAACATTTTAAATACGAATTATACTACTTTAATCAGAAATGTCAGTCATCAAAATGCTTCTTAGCAATATGTTTATCTAAAAATAATTGAGTTGTAAACGCTTTAGGGCATCCTGGACAAGGATAATTTAATTCTGTATCTTTTTTCATTCTATGCGTCCTTGTCATATGATTATATTTTCCGGAACGTGTTTTAAACGACTTCTGACACGTTGCGCATTCATATTTATCGGCACCAGTTTTGTAATTATGAACTTCCATCAAGTGACGTTTTCTGAGTTCCCAATTAGCGAACCTCGGTTTTTCCTTACAATATACGCACATATACGGCGTGGATGTATGTTGAGTTTTAACGTGAATATTTCTCTCTTCTAATGATGAAAAAGTAGCGACACATCTATTACAATTATATTTATTTTCATGTGGTTTTTTTGTGTGGGCAATCATTGCATATTCGGTAATAAATCCTTCCCCGCACGTGTCACAGACATAATTTTGAAAATGTTGAGAAGTATGTTTTTTCAATGAAACGAAATCTTTAAATTCATTTGGACACATAGTGCATTTCCAAATCGACCCATCATTCAGTCTAAATGGTAAAACCCCTAACTGTGAATCAATGTTTATTGGTTGTTGATGATCGTTTTTCAAATGATAAGTTAAGCTCTCAAAGTTTTCGATTGGCATAAAACACAATTTACATTGTAGATCAGTTATATCTATTTTTAAAAATTCTTTGCCTAGTTTTTTATAAAACGCCGACGACACGTCATAATTTTCATGTTGAGTGGCAACATGATTTCGCAAATTACTTGGATCACTTGATTGAACTCTACAAAAGACGCAATTAAAATTATTCTTCCAAGTTCTAAACGGGCATGCCGTAGAACACTGCAGTATAATTTCAGCATTATTTCGAGGTTTTAAAACGTTACCATTACGTGCTTTATAAGCTGCCCTAAAACATTTCACCTGTCGACGATGATCACGCAACGACCGGTCGGTAACAAAAGTTGTTCCACACTTATCGCAACTGAAATTCATAAAGTGTGTGGCAATATGGCGTTTATATTCAATAAAATCAGAATACACTTTGTGACAGGAGACACAAACGCATTCATTGTTCTGATTCTGTTTATATGGTAAAACACCAAATCGCTCATTGAATCTAACCAATTTTTTATGTTCTCGAGATAAGTGACCCATTAGAGAATCTATATCTTGCATACACTGATTACAAATTTTACATTTCAAATTAGTTATATCTACTTTAATTAAATTATCTCTAGCGCGAAAATAAACGCTTTGATAATCGGAACTTTTGTGTTCAGATGTCATATGCTGACGAAGGTGAGATAAACTAAGATATTCATCATGACAATAAGCACAGAGAATTTGATTGAACCGCATCGTAAATGGATAAGCAGTGGAGAATCTTAATATTAGTTCAGCATTACGACGCTGAGGGGTCTGGTATACAAGTATTATTTTCTTTTTCTCATTGTCACTCTCATTACGCCCGTGTATTGCCAACGTTCCTAAAAACAAAAAAGAAATTGGTCAATGTCATAACCAATGAAGACACTCCATCCTATATTAGAAAGAGTTACATTACTCATATATTAAGAATGACAAAGTATAGAGTTTTTGCTATGTAAATTTATTACCATGAGACATAAAATCACCGTGGTCTTTTGTATATTATGAACGTATATTTTTCAGTTGGTAACTTTAAGCAAACTTTCTATGTCATTCTTCATTGAAAATAATTCATAGGCATAAGGATTTCGCCACTATAACCAAACAAATTCTATTTATTTATTACATAAATAATACGTGTTTAATTGTAACACTCCGAGTTAGTTAAGTAGGTTTAAGAGATTAATGACGGACAGCGGCATCGTCAGTGTGATCTACTTAGCACTTCGATTGCTAACCTGTCTTACTCAACGTGGCAATTATCAGCAAATCGTCATGTGAAAGTAAACATTCTTGTTTTGATATTCATTGATGGAGGCCCATGTTCAACAGTGTAAGATAACAGGCCGTTGATGATAATGATGACGATTATGTTTATAAGATAATTTATATTTTTTATTACACAGGTATATGGGAGCGGTGTAAGAATCTTCCTCAAAGCTAATTCAAGAGGCATCGAAAGGGCGTTAATTTCGTACTTTCAACAAGATACTAACAAAGGCAAACCGATAAAGTCAAGTAATGGATCTGTTTGTAGTGACAATGAGATTGTGTTCGAATTCAAGGCTAAAATTCAAGGCGACGCTTTGTGGTAAATTTTTCTCATGGTGTCAGTAATGTGCAGCAACTTTTCCTGTGTTATCCACCTAGGTTTGAGATTGCCAAACGCCAACAAATCTGTTCAACGCAGCATTCATGAGCAAAGGAGATGTTTCATATTGGGCCCACTATATGTATGGTATACCGAAAAATCAAG